>MU281503.1:0-19460 GCA_022385595.1 Xylaria palmicola
AGTTAATATATAAAAACGCTTTTTTATATTAAAAAAACAAAAAGCTTTATAAAACTAACTATATATTAAATAAATATTATAAAATAAAAAATAAACAAATATAATATAAAAAACCTTTTATTATAAATAAAACTTAAGTTTTATAGGAATTTAAAAATAATAAAGTAATTAAATTAGCTAATAAAAATAAAACAAGTTATTTAGTAAAAAAAGCGCAAATATATTTAAAGTAATATAGTATTTATAGTAAACCTAAATATAATACGTAAATTTATTAAACAAAAGTAAAAACCTTTAATAAAAATAATTTTAATTAATTTAATTAATTTTTTTACATTATAATTAATTTATTTAAATTCGTGTATAAAAAGTGCAAAAAAGTGTATTACTAATTTAAATGTATTATTAACTTGTAAATAACATTATTATATAATATTTAATATATTTTATAATAAAGTTATTATATTAAAATTATAATAAAGTTTTATATAAATTTTATATATAAATATATTAATTTATTAAAATATTAGATTATATAAAAAAAAAAAAAAATAATTATATAATAAAAAAATAAAAAATATTTTTTTTAAATTTTTTTTATATAAAAATAAAAAATTAATTTATATTAAATTATTTTATATAAATTATATTAGAATTAATATAATAATATTTTTATAATAATAATATTATTTAATTTTAAAAATTAATAATTTAAATTATTATAATTTATTTTTAATTTTTTTATTAAATTTATTTAAATTTTTTATATTTTTTAATATTTATAATAATTATTTTTAATATAATTATATTTATTAAAAACTTAATTTTATTAAAATTATATATATTTTTAATTATAATATTATATTTTAAAATTATATTAATTATAAATTTAAATTATATATAATAATTTAAAAAACTTTTGTTAAAAATTTATTAATAATTAATTTAATAATTTAAATATATTTTAAAATTTAATTATTATTATATAAAATTTAATATTTAATTTTTATTAATAAATAATATATTATATATATATTAAAAAATATTAATTATTTTTTTAATATATTAAAATTAAAATAAAAATATTTATAAATTTAATTTAATTATATATTAAATATTATAAAATTTTAATATTATTAAATTAAAATATATTATAATTATATATTATTAAAATATTAAATTAAAATATTAATAAAAATATTATAAATTTTAAAAAACTTATAAAAAAAAATATATAAATAAATATAAAAAATAAAAAAATATTAAAAAATATATTATTAATTTAAATATATTACTAATTTATAAATAATATTATATTATATAATAAGTTTTTTTAAATTTAATTCATTTTTATATTAATAAAAATATATTTATATATAAAAGTTTTTTTATATATTAATTTATTATTATTTTTATAAATATATTATAAATTATAATTATATAATAAATATTTAATTTATAATATAAATTATATTTTTAATTTATTTTAAATATAAAATATTATTATTAATAAAATAATATAAAATTAAAATATTAATATAATTATAAAATTATAAAAAAATGTAAAATAAATTTATATAATATATTATATATAAAAAATATAAAAATATTAAAAAATATATTATTAATTTAAATTTATTATTAATTTATAAATAATATTATATATAATATTTATTTTATAATTTAATTTTAATATTTAAAACTTAAATTTTTTTTTTTTTTTTTTTTTTTAAAAAATTAACTAAACTTTTATTTTATATTTTAACTTTTTTTTTTCTAATTTATTTAATATTTACCCTTTTTCCTGCTTTTCCCCCTTTTCCCTTTTTTCCCCCCTTTTTTTTTTTTTTTTTTATAAAAAAAAAATTTTTATATATAGTATTTATTTTACATTTTATATTAAATTATAATTTAAATATTTAAATTTTTTTTTTTTTTTAAACTAAATTTTTACTTTTTAATTTAACTTTTACTTTTTATATAAACTTGATTTTAACCCTTTTTTTTTTCTTTTTATAAAAATTATATTTTTATATATAATAATTATTTATTTTATAATTTAATTTTAATATTTAAATTTCTTTTTTTTTTTTTTACTTTTTTAAAAACTAAACTTTTATTTTATTTTTTATCCTTTTTTTTTCTAATAAATTTAACTTTTACCCTTTTTTTTTTTAGTAGTGCTAATTTTTACTTTGAACTTTTATTTTTTTTTAAAGTTTTTAAAAGCTTAATTTTTATTAAAAACTAATTAACGTGTTTTATTAATATATAAATATTATTAGTATATAAACACTTTTTCTAACTTTTTGACTTTTTTAACTTTTAAATTGATTTTTTTAACTTATAATAATAAAAAATATATTAAAAAAAACTAAATTATTTATTATTATTTATTATTTCTAATAAAATTTTTAACTTTATATTATAAAGCTTATAAAAATATACTATATTTTATAAATAACTTTTTATTATTAAATTTATAATACTATATTAAAATATAAAATATAATTTATAAAATTAAATTTTATTAAATAAAAAAAGTAAATAATTATTTTATTTATATTTAATTTTAATTTATAATTATTTTTACTTTAAATATTTTATATTAAAAATATAACTAATTAATTATTAATTAAATATAAAGCTATACTAATTAAAAAGTATTAAATAATACGTTTTATAAATTGTATATTAGTTTTTAAAATATAATTAAACTATTAAATTAACTATAATTAAATTTTTTATAAAAATCCTAATATATATAATATATATTTTTAATATATAAAAGTAATTATAATATATAAAAGTATTATAAAAAAAAATATTTATAATTTTAATAAAATAAAGTTTATAATAAATATAATTATAATTAATATAATTATAATTATTTTTAAAAAATAAAATAAATTTAAAAAAGCTTAGTAAAATAATTAAAATTAGTTTATAGTAATTTATTTAATTAATTTTTAAAGCTAAATAATATTACTTTTTATTATTTTAAAAAAGAAAATTTATTTTATATTTTAATATTATAATAGCTTTTTATTATATAAATAATAAATTATAATTTTAAATAATAGCTAAGTTAATAATAACTTTAATTTAAAATAAATTAAGTATTTTAATAAATATATTTAATTATATTTAAAAAGTATAAAATATTTTTTTATATTTAATAATTATAAAAGCTATTATTTAAAAAAATTTAAAAATTATTATAAATAAAATAATATTTTTATTAAATTAATATTTACTTATTTTTTTTATAAACTTTAGTTTTTAAATATAATATATTTTAGTTTATTAAAAAAAGTATATAATATTAAAATTAATAACTTTATATAAGTAAATATATTTTATATTTTTAAAAAAAACTTTTTATTAGTATTTTTTATAATATATATAAATATAATTATATTTAAAAATATTACTTTAAAATTTAAAACTATTAACTTTATTTTATTTAATTTAAATATTATTATTTTAAAATTGAAAGTTAATTTAATTATTTTAATATTATTATTACTTTTAAAGCTACTTTGAATTTTTATATTTTTAATAATACTTATTAATATTAAAAAAACTATTATATAAATAATATACTTGAAAACTTATATTTAAAAATATTAAAATTATTAACTTATTATTAAAAACTATATATTAATTAATATATAAATATATATTAATAATAAATTAAATAAGTAAATTTAAAGAAACTAACTATATTTTTAATAAATATTATCAAACTAAAAATAAATATTTATAAACTAAAAAAATCCTTATTTTAAAAAATAAAATAAATTTATAAGTTTTTAAAAAAAGTAGTAAATTAATAAGTAAAAAAAATAATAAATATAATAATTATTAAATAAAAACGCTTATATATATATATTAATATAATATTTATAATATAATTAATTATAATATAAAAACTTATATAGTAAATATAAAAATATTTAATAAAAAGAATTTTAATTAATTTAAATTAATTTAATTGTATTATAGTTGAGTTTTTAATGTACGACTAGAAAAAATGCTAAAAAAGTGTTTATATATTAATAATGTTTATATATTAATAAAACACGTTAAACCTTTTTTAAAAATCAAGCTAAATTAGTTTAACTTTTAATAAAAGCTTATAATATAAATAAGCTTATATTATATATTATAATATTTTTTATATACGTATTAAATTACTTTTTTAACTATATTACCTTTATTACAAAACTTGTAAAACTATATAAAAAAATAACTAACTATAATTAAGTAGTAAATATATATAAATAAGCTTAAATATAAAAAATATACAAAATATTAAAATTAAGCTTTAAATTATTTTTATATAATATATTTTACTTTTTATTATTATTAAAAATTACTATATTTATAAAAGGCTTATTTTTATTATTATTCCCTAATTATTTGTGAAACTTTTTTTTTTTTACTTGGGCTTTCTTATTAGCTTTTTCTTTTTTTATTTAAGCTTTTTTTTAGTATTTTTCTTTTTTTTTTAAGCTTTTTCCTTTGCTTTAATAAGTTTTTTTTCAGCTTTTTCCGCCTTTTTTTTTTACGTGGCGTTAAATTTATCCACTTTTTTTTATTTCGTATTAAAAGTTTTTTAATTTTTTTTAATTACTTTAGTTAATTTACTTGCTTTACAATTTTTAATAGTTTTTTTATAAATTAAAAATTAAAACTATTAATTATTATAAGTTTAACAATTTTTTGAATTATAATAAGGTTTTTATAATTTTTATTCTTTTTAGTACTAAAAAGCTTTAAAATAATAATAATAAAATTAAAGTAAAAATGTTTTTTTAATACTTTATATTAGTTTAAATATTTTAGTACAAGCCGAATAATAATAAATATTTTATTAAAAAACTTTAAAAGATTTTTAAATATAAATAACTAATATTTTAAATTTATTATTTTAAATACATATTAAAAAAAAAGCTAATTATAAAAATAATAAATAATTTTATATATAATAATTATATTTAGTTTATTAGTAATGTTTTTATAAATATTACTTTTAATTATAAGTTATAAAAAATATTTTTATTATATAATACTTTTATACTTTTTATATATAATACTAAAAATATTTAAAATATACTAATTAATAAACTATATTTATTTAATTTAAAAAAGCCGGCTAAATAACTAATTAAAATTATTTGCATTTTATAAAAAAAAAACAATATAATTTTTATAATAATTATAATAAAAATTAATATTTGTTTTAATAATATATATATTATATATAAAAACTTTAATAGTATTTTTAAGTTTATTAAAGCTAATTATAACTTTGAACTGCTTTTTAAGTATTATATAAAAAGTAATAACTTAAATATTAATATTTAAAATAAAAAAAAAAGTATATATTTTTTTAAAAATAATATATTAATATTTATATATATAATATAAAGCTATAAAAAAAAAACATAAGTTTAATAATTATATATAAGCTTTAAAGTACTTAAAAATTTAAATATATATAAATAAATATTTAAATTTATAAGTATTTTAATAATTTAAATACTTTATAATATTTAAAATACTTATAAATTTAAATATATAATAAATAAATATTTAAATTTATAAACATTATAATAATTTAAATACTTTATAGTATTTAAAATACTTATAAATTTAAATATATAATAAATAAATATTTAAATTTATAAGTATTTTAAATATAATAATAATTTAAATACTTAATAGTATTTAAAGTACTTAAAAATTATAATATTTATTATTAAATATTAAAATTTTTAAATACTAAATATACAATACTTTATTAAATAATTATTTATTATTAAAACTAATGTGTTTTATTAGTATATAAACATTATTAGTATATAAACACTTTTTTAGCATTTTTTCTAATTATATATTAAAAACTTAATTATAATATAATTAAATTAATTCAAATTAATTAAAATTCTTTTTATTAAATATTTTTATATTTACTATATAAGTTTTTATATTATAACTAATTATATTATAAATATTATATTAATATATATATATAAGTATTTTTATTTAATAATTATTATATTTATTATTTTTTTTATTTACTAATTTATTATTTTTTTTAAAAACTTATAAATTTATTTTATTTTTTAAAATAAGTATTTTTTTAGTTTATATATATTTATTTTTAATTTTATAATATTTATTAAAAATATAATTAATTTTTTTAAACTTATTTATTTAATTTATTATTAATATATATTTATATATTAATTAATATATAGCTTTTAGTAATAAATTAATAATATTAATAATTTTAGTTAATAAATTATTTTAATATTTTTAAATATAAGTTTTAAAGTATATTATTTATATAATAACTTTTTTAATATTAATAAGTATTATTAAAAATATAAAAGTTAAAAATAATTTTAAAAGTAATAATAATATTAAAATAATTAAATTAATTTTAAGTTTTAAAATAATAATATTTAAATTAAATAAAATAAAGCTAATAGTTTTAAATTCTAAAGTAATATTTTTAAATATAATTATATTTATATATATTATAAAAAACATTAATAAAAAGTCTTTTTTAAAAATATAAAATATATTTATTTATATAAAATTACTAATTTTAATATTATATATTTTTTTAAATAAATTAAAATATATTATATTTAAAAACTAAAGTTTATAAAAAAAATAAGTTAATATTAATTTAATAAAAATATTATTTTATTTATAATAATTTTTAAATTTTTTTAAATAATAGTTTTTATAATTATTAAATATAAAAAAATATTTTATATTTTTTAAATATAATTAAATATATTTATTAAAATATTTAATTTATTTTAAATTAAAATTATTATTAACTTAATTATTATTTAAAATTATAATTTATTATTTATATAATAAAAAGCTATTATAATATTAAAATATAAAATAAGTTTTTTTTTTTAAAATAATAAAAAGTAATACTATTTAGTTTTAAAAATTAATTAAATAAATAATTATAAATTAATTTTAATTATTTTACTAAGCTTATTTAAGCTTATTTTACTTTTTAAAAGTAATTATAACTATATTAATTATAATTATACTTATTATAAACTTTATTTTATTAAAATTATAAATATTTTTTTTTATAATACTTTTATATATTATAATTACTTTTATATATTAAAAATATATATTATATATATTAAAATTTTTATAAAAAACTTAATTATAATTAATTTAATAGTTTAATTATATTTTAAAAACTAATATATAGTTTATAAAATATATTATTTAATACTTTTTAACTAATGTAACTTTATGTTTAATTAATAATTAATTAGCTATATTTTTAATATAAAATATTTAAAATAAAAATAATTATAAATTAAAATTAAATATAAATAAAATAATTATTTACTTTTTTTATTTAATAAAATTTAATTTTATAAATTATATTTTATATTTTAATATAATATTATAAATTTAATAATAAAAAATTATTTATAAAATATAGTATATTTTTATAAGCTTTATAATATAAAACTAAAAGTTTTATTAAAAATAGTAAATAATAATAAGTAATTTAGTTTTTTTTAATACGTTTTTTATTATTATAAGTTGAAAAAATCAATTTAAAAGTTAAAAAGTTAAAAAAAGTATTTATATATTAATAATATTTATATATTAATAAAACACGTTATAGCAAATTAGTTATAATTATAATATAATTAAATAATTCGTTTTTTTTAATTAGTTTATATATAGTTGTAATAACTTATAAAATAAACTATTTATATACCGGGCTTTAAAAAATTAAATATTTAAAAAGGTTAATATAATTACGAAATGTAATTACTTAAAAGTTTTTGCAAATTTGCTAAAAAATATAGTTTGCTTTTTTATTTTTTTAATAACGAATAAGCTTATAAACCTTTTTAATACTTATAATTATAATTAAAAGTTTTTTATTATTATTATTAATACTTTTTATACTTATATTGCTATTATTATTATTATTAATATAAAAATTAGTATTATTATTACTACTTATAATAAAGTTGCTATTTTTACTAATACTTTTAAATTTAATACTTAAATTTAACTCGTTTTTACAAGTATTATAATTTGTTTTTTAGTAATTTATACAATATAGTTTATTAATTTTATAGCTTTTATTATTATTGTTTATTATAACTTTATTGCTTTTTTTATTTTTAGACTAATTATTATTAAAACGCTAGTATTTTTTAGTTTTCTTAGTTTTAGCTTTTTTAGCTTTCTTACTTTTTTTGCCTTTTTTGCTTTTTTTATTTTTTTTATTTTATTTAAACTTTTTATATTTTTTTTTTTTTTTCTTTTATTTTAAAACACAAAAGTTCAACATTATTAATATTTATAATTAAAATGTTAAATTTATACTAAATTTTAACATTAATATAAAGTTTTTTATTATTATTGTTTTTTTAATTATAATTTTGTTTAATATTTGGTTTAAACTTTTATTTTATATTAAAACCTTTATTTAAATTAAATAACATTATATATAGCTATTTTTTATATTTTGCAAACTATTTATTATATATTTCCTAATATTCATTATTTAATATAACTTATATAATAGTAAATTTAACGCTTTTTAATTCTTTTTTAAAAAAAACAAAATTACTATTTAAGTTTTTAATATATATATTTATATTTTAATATAAAAAAAGCTATAAATAAATAACATTTATTATTATTTTATATAAATTAAAGCTTTAATTATATTATTTAATTATAATATAAAATAAGCTAAGTAATAGCATTTATTAATAATAACTATTTTTATATATTATATTTAATTTTATTATTTATAAATCATTTTTATTATTAAAAATAAGTAATACTTTTTAGTTAAGCTATTTAAAATACTTAATTTTGTTTATATTTATATATTTTTAAAATATAAATGGGATTTTTAAGTTAAATTTAAGTTTATATAAGTTTAAATTATTATACTTAGTAAATAATGTTTTAACTTTTAATAATATTTAAAAACTAAGTTTAAAATAACTAAATATATTGTAAAAATAGTTTATTATTAGTATTATTAAATATAAAAAAAGGCTTTTTATTAAATATTTACAATTATTTAATAAATATACTTTTTAAAATTCTTATAATTATAAGTTTTATTAATAATAAGGATTATAAACTTAATTTACTTTAATATAGTTATAATATTAATAATTTTATTTTTGTTTTTATTTTTATTTTTGTTTTTATTTTTATTTTTGCTTTTATTTTTGTTAAACTAGCTTTTAATTACTTTTTTATTATTAATTAAGTTTAAAAAGCTTAGCTTTTCTTTTTTAATATAAGTAAAGCTACTAATAAGCTTTTAAACTTTATAGTAATAATGATTATAAAACGTTTAATACAACGTTATAATTATTGTTTAGCTAATTTAAAGAATATATTAACGTATTAACTAAAAATACAATTAAACAAATATAATTACAAATTTAAATATTTAAATATAAAATATTCAAATTTTTAATAGTTTGTTTAATAATATAAACAAAAGAATAAATAAAAATCTAAATATTTTATATTTAAATATTTAAATTTATAATAATATAATTAATAATATAGTTAAATAAAATACTTACTTTAAATTTATAAAAATCAAACGTTATTATTATTTTTTAAAGTTTATTTATATTAAAAATATATTTTTTAATTATTTAGTTTTTTATAACTTTATTATTTTTATAAGCTAAATAAACTTTTAGTTTATTAAAAAAAAATCTTTTAAGCTAAATAAATATTTAATATATAATAAATAATAAAATTATAATAAAATTTAAATAATAAAAATAATTTAAAGTTTTATTTTGAATTATTTACTTTTTATAATAGTATATAATTGTATTATTATATATAAACGTTTTTTTTATACTATATTTATTTATAAAGAATATAAAATAAGGAAATATAAATAATTAATTTAATATATTAAAAATATTTATTTAGTAATAAAAATAATTAATAAATATAATAAAAAACTAATAAATAGTAAATTTTTTAATAATATAATATACTTATTAATAATTTAATATAGTTTATAAGTAGTGTTTAATAATTTAGAAATTTTAAAATTTTTTTAGTTTAATTTTAAATAATTAATAATATATTTAACTATTTAAATTATAGTTGTAAAGCTATTTAACATTGTTTTTATAATAGTATTATAAGCTTTTTTTACTTTTTAGCTTTACGGTTCGTTTTTTTTAAAAAACCTTTATTATTATTAAAGATTTGATTTTTAGTATATTTAATAATTTTATTTATTAAAATAAATTTCTTTATTATATTATTCTTTTTTAAATTAGTAATAACTAAAATTTAAAAAACTAAATATTTATTTTTTTACTATTTATTATATTAACTAAATATTAATAATAAATTGCTATATATAACTTTATTAACTAAATTAATAGTAAATTTTAAAAAATAATCAATATTTATTTAGTTTAAATATAGTATTATATTATTAATATTATTTATAATAATTATAATAAGTATTTTTTTTTATATAATTATAATATATTAATTAAGCTTATTTATATTACTTATAAGTAATAAAGTTGCAATTTTGCAATATATTACTTTAAACTTATTAATTAACTTTTAAAATAAAAGTATAAAAATACTTATTTTTGTTTTTAAAGCTAATAATATTTTAATAAAAGTTTAAATAAAAAAAGAATTTTTAAAACTTAATAAAATAGCTATAACCTTTTTTTTAGTTAATTAGTATATTTTTTTAGCTTTATTGTTTAATAAAACGTTAATAATAACTAGTTTTAGTAATTACTTTTTTTATTTAATATAATTATTAATACTTAGTTTATATTTTCTTTTTTAATAAAACTATATAAAAATAAACATATAATACTATTTTTTAATATTAAATTTATAATACTTTAATATAGTATTAAGTTATTTAATATAAAAATAGTTTAGTAAATAAGTTAAAAAAATAAAAGTAGTTATAATTATAATTATATTTATAATAACTTTTAAAAATAAGTTTATTATATTGTTTATTATAATACAAGTATTACTAAGTATTTTAAAATTTTATATTAGTTTAATAAAAAACTTTTATATTAGGTTATATATTCCGCGTTTTTTATACTAAGTTAATTTAATAACTAAAGTTATTAAAGTTAATATTAAAGCATTATATTTATTAAATTATATTTAATAGTAGTAAAATAATTAAAAAACTTTAAATACTATATATATATATTAGTTTATATAATATTTTAAAGTTATTATAAGTTTAAATATTTAATAACTAAATATTAAAATTTTAAAAAAATAAGAATATTAATTAGCTTATTATATATATTAATAAAAAATAAAAATTCTTTAAATATATAAAACTAAAAAATAGCAGTTAAATAGCTATTAGTTTTCTATTTTTTAATAGTAAAATAAACTTAAATATTATAATTTTTAATTATATTAAAAGTATTTTAAATATTAATTTCTTTTATTGTAATTTTTTAAATTAATAAAAATTTATTAGTAAGTTTTTTAATATTATAAAGTAAAAAATATTATATTAGTTATAGTTTTATAAAGTATTATATTAATATAAATAATATATTTTTACTTTTAATATTTTTATTTTTATTAAAGAAATTTAAAGTTATATTATTTATTATATTATTAATAACTATAATAAGTTTAATTATAAAATTTAATATATATTTAATTATAATTAATTATAATACGTTTTAATAAAAAAGTAATGTTATTTAATTTTAAGCTAATAAATTTTAATTAAATATAAATTTAAATATATAAAAAAGTAAAAACAAATTTTTAAAGTTAAAAAAAAAAGGTGTAAACTAAAAAAAAAGTTATAAAAAAGAAAATAAATAAAAAATAAAGCTAATTATTAGAAATTATTTAAATATATATTTAAATTTTTACTAATTTTTGTTTTTAAAGTATGTTTTTTATAGTTAAATTAAATACAAAAATTTTCGTATTACTTATTAAAATCCGAATATTTACTTTATAAATATCCAAATTTATAATAAATTAAAAATAAATATAATATTTTTTATATTACTTATTAAAATCCAAATATTTATTTTATAAATATTTAAATTTATAATAAATTAAAAATAAATGTAATATTTTTTATATTACTTATTAAAATCCGAATATTTACTTTATAAATATTTAAATTTATAATAAATTAGAAATAAATGTAATATTTTTTATATTACTTATTAAAATTTAAATATTTACTTTATAAATATTTAAATTTATAATAAATTAAAAATAAATATAATATTTTTTATAATACTTATAAAAATTTGAATATTTGTTTTATAAATATTTAAATTTATAATAAATTAGAAGTAAATATAATATTATTACTTTTATATATAATTATATATATATATATATAAGTAAATAAGGATTTTAAAGTATATAAATATTTAAATTTTAATATAATATTGTTTTTTTTTTTTTTTGTTTACTTTTTATATTTACTAGTAATATTTTTATTATTAAAAATATTATTTAATAAATTATTTATAGTTTTTATATTTATATTATTTATATTTAAATTTAAGTATTTTTTTTATATAATAAACTTAAGTTATAAACTTATTATATTATTATAATTAATAAAATAATTATTTATTTAAATATATATTAAAAAACTTAAATTATATAAATATGTTTATTATTAATAATAGTAAATTTATAAGCGTAAAATATTTTAGTAAATAATATTATTTTAACTTTTTAAGTTTAATAAAATATTTAATTAAAATAAATAAAAATTATTAATTTATTATATAAATTTACTAATTATACGTTTTAATAAAATAATAAACTAAGTTTTAAAGTTTATATTATAAGTAATATAAGTATATAAACTAATTATTACATTATTAGTAAATATTTTTATATATATTAAATATTAGTATTTTAAATTAAATATTAATTAAAAAGAAAAATTCGTTTATTAAAAACTAAAAAGCTTAATAAAGTATATAAATAAATATAAAGTAACTTAAACTATTATTTTGTATTTATTAATTTAAAATCTTAAAATAATAGTATAAAAAGCTTAAAAAACGCTATAATATTTAAATATATTATTTGTTTAATTATAAATATATAAATTTAGTAGCTTTAAAATTAAAAGTAATAAAAATATAAAATTTTGTATAAGTTTTGTAATACTATATTTAATTATTAATTAAAATACTTTATATATTTGGATTATTAAAAATTATATATTATAAAATTTAAATATATTAGTAAAATTAAATAAAAGTTTTTATTTTTTAATTAGCTTTATTATTTATATTATTAAGTATTTAATATATAAATATTAATTAAAGCTAATAATTTAATTTTTTTAAAAAGCTAGTTTTATTAGTATTTTTAAGCACTTTTTACTATACGAAAATAAGTTTTAATATTTTAAATTATTTGAATAACAATTGTTATTTTTATATTATATAAGTAATACAATTTTTTTTTAATATAATTAAAATTTAAATATAGATTTTATAAATATTAATAAGTATTAAAACTTAAAAATGCTTTTTATTAGAATTTTACTATATTATATATAAAATAACTTAAATAATACTTTAAAATAGTTTAACTTTTTAAATAAAAGTTTTATAAACTTTTAAAAAATTAAAGTTATATATAATAATAATAGTTTAAAAAGCTAAATAAAATAGTTTAACTTATAGTTTTTATATTTAATTATATATATTAAATATTTTAATATATTATATTATATATAATAAATAATTTTAAAATATTATTTTAAATTATATTTTAATTTTTATAAAGTTTATAACAATATTAAATTAATACTTTTAATAATTAAGTTGTACTTTTAAACAAATAAGTTTAAAATACTTATAAACTTTATTTATTAACTAAAAAATATACTAATTTATTTTATTATATAATAGCTATATTATTTTATAAATATTTATTATATATTAAATATTAAGCTTTTTATATTTATATTTAACACTATTATACTTTTAAAAATAAAATTTAGATTTTTAAAACTAAATAAAACATAAAAGTATATTACTAATATAAATTAACTAAAATAACTTATATAATAAAATATTAATATAAATATATTAATATTATTTATTTAATAAAAATTACTTTAAAAGCGTAGCTTTGTTTAGCTATACAAATATTATAAGTTTTTTAATTAGCTTAATTATTTAAACAATAAAAACTAATATAAAATTATTTAAATTTTTAGTAAAAATAAAAAAAAATAAGTTATATATATTATATTTTATAAAAAAAAAAAACTAGTTTATTAAAATATTAAAAAGTAATATATTAAAATTAATAATTATTATAAAGTAAAACTAAAAAACTAAAACTTTTTAATAAATTTTATATAATAATATTTAAATAGAATTTAAAGTAATATAAAATATATTATATAGTTATACTTTTTATTTTTATAATATAAAAAGTATTTTTAATAAGTTAAATAATAATTATTTTTTTTAAAATTTAAATATATAGTTTTTATATTAATAATAAGTTTATTTAAAGTTTAAACTAAATATAAAAAGTTTAAACTTTTTATAATTAAATAATATTAATATTTTATTAAGTATTTAAAAATACTATTTATAGTTATTATAAGTTTTTACTTAATAAAAAGTTAAATTATAAAGTTATTAGTTAGTTTAATTATTAATTAACTTTAAAAAACCAATATTTTTAAATAAATTTTATAAATAATAATAAAGTATATAACTTTAAAAAACACGGTTATTAAAAAAAGCCAAATTATAAAAACATTTTAATTTGTATAGCAATATAAAAAACAACACTATATTATTATACTTATTAATAAGCTTTATAATATAAAAAATATTATAAAAACTAAAGTTAATTTATATAACTTTAATATATAGTTATATTAAGTTTATTAAAAATAAAAATTTACTAAAAAACTTATAAAGTATATTTTTTAAAATATTATTAATAATAATATTTTTAATATTATATTTTTATAAAATAATTATAGGATTTTTAAAATAATAAAATAAATACTTATTATATAGTTATTTAAAATGTTTTTAAAATATTTTTAAATATTTATTTAAAATAAAGTATTATAAATAATTATATTAATTTAAGTTTTATAAAGTAAAGCTATTTAATAATTTATTAGCCTTTATTTATATTTATATAAAGTTTATAAAATATTACATAATTATTATAAGTAAATAAGAATTTTAAAAAGCTAGTAAAATATAATTATTAATAAATAATTCTTAAAACTAAAATAAAAAATATAATAATTAATTTTATATTATAAGTAGTAATAAAAAGAAAAGTAAATAAATAAAATTAAATTAAATTATATTAAAAGTTTTTAAATATATATTACATATTATATAAAGCTTAAATAAATTAAATATATAATATATATTTTATAATATATTAGTTTAAAATAACAACAAGTATAAAAAAGAAAATAATATATTATAAAAAACATATAATAATTAATACTACATAATATAATTATTAATATTATAATAATAATAAATAAATAATTATTTTAAATATTTAAATATTAAAGCTTTAATAAAGTAAAATAAAACTTTTAAAAAATTATTATTAAATAATATATAGCTATAAAGTATTATATAGTTATATATTCTTTTTTAAATTACTAATAAATTTATTAAGTTATTATTTTTTCGTTATTATATATAAGTATTAATATTATTTTATATAATATAGTTTATTATATTTTTTAAAATTTTATTATTACAATATATATAAATTTTTAGTAAATAAGTTAATATATATATTATATAAAGTATTAATAATAAAATAAAAAGCTTATAAATTTAAATATTTATTTAATAAATATTTAAATTTATATAAATTTAAGTATTAACTTAATAAATATTTAAATTTATATAAATTTAAATATTTACTTAATAAATATTTAAATTTATAAGCTTTTTATAATAAAACTAAACTTATTATTCAAATAAATAGAATTTATTATAAATATAATTTATTATTACATTTGATTTCGTTTAGTTACAAATAGTAGTAAAAATTACTAAAAAAGCTAATAATATAAAAAAATATTATAAAGTTTATTAAAAAACAAATTAAAAAGGTTATATAAACTGTTATTTAAATTATTAAATATATAATTTAATATTTAAAATAATAAAATATTACTTTTAATAAATTTATAAATATTATAGTTTTTATAATATACATTAATATTTTTGTTTATATTAGTATTATTATTAATATTATTTATAAATTATTAGTTATTATTTTTATTATTTAAAAACCCTTTTTTTTTATTTTTATTTTCTTTTTTTTCTTTTTTTTCTTTTTTTTTATTATATTTTTCTTTTTTATTTTAGTTTTAATATATATAAATAAAGTTTTTATTATTATTTAAAATTAGCTACTTATATTTATTATTAAAAATAATATTTTTTTGCTTTTCTTTTTTATTAAGCTTATTATTCTCCGAATTAGCAATATTAATTACTTAGTTTTATAAAAAATAAAGTTTATTATTATTAATATTAAATTTACATTATTTTTATTTATTAAAAGACTTAAAAACAATTAAAAAAAAAAAGCTATTATTTATAGTTTTATTAGCAAAGTTATTAATAATATAGTTTTACAAAAAATAAAGTTTATTATTACTAATATTAAGTTCGTACTAATTATAAAGCTTAATAACTAATAAAAAAAAATACTTATTATTTATAATTTTATTTATAAAGTTAATAGTTGTATATTTTGTATTAATAAATTAATAGTTATTAACAGCTTTATTATAAATAGTATTTAAATTCCTAAAATTAAATAAAAAATTAAAAAATAAGTATTTAATATATAAGTTAAATAAAACAATATTTAACTAAAAAAAATTAACTAGTATATAAATTAAAAATAAGTTATACTATAATTTTATTAAATATTAATAAATATAAAAACTAAATAAATTAAAAATAAACAAAGTAAAAATAATAAATATTAGTTTAAACAATTTTATATTTTTTAATTAGTATTAAAATAAAGTAAGTAAAATTCAAACTTAATTACTTAATTTAATAGCTTTTTATTAAAGTATAATAGTTCGTTTTTATTAAGCTTTTTTTTAAAACTATTAAAACCGTTTTATATTAATTAATAGCATTATAATTTAAGTATTATAAAGTTAAATAGTATTATATAATAATATATAAGGAATTTAAAAAAATTATAGAATATAAGTTAATAAATATATTAAAGCTATAAAGTAAGCTATTTTAAAATTTAATAAATAAGCTTTAAATTTTATAAACTTATTATATATTATTATTTTATATTTTTATTATAAAAAACTAATTATATAATATAATAAATAAAAGTTATTATAATTAATAATATATAAAATATTAATACTTATTTTTTAAATAACTTTAATATAGTATTTATTAAAGCTAAAATTAATTTTAGTATATTTAAACGTTAAAATTTATATAACAAAAGATTTTTTAAGCTAAACTAAAAGCAAATTAAGTTATAAAGCTTAATAGTTTATAAAAACGTATATATTAAACAAAATATTAAAATATTTACTTTAAAATTTATATAAACTTATAAAAACTATAAAAAAAATATTAACATACTTTTTTATATTATTTAAGTTTTTTTTAATATTAGTTATTATAGTTAAATTTATTAATAAATTTAAAATATAATTAATAATAAGTTTAAAAACTTTTTATATATAATTTTCTTTATTATTTTAAATAAAAATAATTTTAATTATAATTAAATTAAAAAAAGTATAAACTATTAATTTTATATATTATTATAGGTTTTATAAAGTAGTTATATTAAAAAAACTAATATTTAATATATAAATAATGTTGTAATAAAAATAAACGTTAAGTTAAACAGTATAACTTATAAAGTTGCTAGTTTAACTTTAATTAGTTTATTTTTCTAATATTTTATAATAATAATTAAGCTTAATATTTTTTATACTGCTTTTAATAATAATATTGCTTTAATAGCAATTATAATTATTTTAATAAATAAAAATGCTATTTAGTTTATTATTACTTATAAAACAAATAGCTAGTAAAAAAAAGCATTATATTTTAATATATATTAAACAATTTTTTTACAATTATTAAAACATTAAATTAATATTTATAAAACTGCTTTTTAATACGTGTATTTTTTTTACAATAGTATTACTAAAAAGCAATTTAAAAGTATTATAAATACAGAAATAAACGGGATTCGCTAAGCATTCCAAAAGTTTAACGTTAATAATCCAAAAATAATAGTAATTATTACTACTAAATAATACTATATTTAGTTTTTCTTAAAACTAAACGATTAATTTATAAGCAATAAAAATACAAATTTTTTATTTAATATTTTAGTAAAACGCAATACTACTTATTTTTATTATTTTAACTTTTATTTATACTTATATATTATAATTTAAAGTATAATAAAGCTTATTTATTATTAAATAATTTATAATAATACTAATATTATATTAAATTAATTATAAACTATAATTTATTAGTAATATTATTAGTATACCCGGTTAATAATACTAGTATTTTTATATTTAATTATATATTACGTTTATATTGTAGTAGCCCGTATAAAATCGCATAAAAATATTTATTTTAATTAATTAAAAAATATTAGTAAAAAAAAAAAACAACTTATTATTAAACACCCTTTTAAAATATATAAGCCAAAATATAAGTAGTTATATAATACTTTTAAACTAGTACTTATAAATTATTAAAGCGTTTTATTAAAGTGTATTTAGTTTATAAATACAATTATATAATATATATATTTTGTTTTACAGCTTATTTTATAATTCAAATTCTTTATTTTTTAAAATACTAGTTAACTTTAGCTACTTTATTTAGTTTTACTTATTTTTTTTTTTTGAAATTCTTATTATTTTCTTTTATTACGTTGCGTTATTTTCTTTTAATTAATTGTAACGCATTTAATAATAGTTTTTATAAACAAAGTCAATTAAAATCTTTAGTTTATTTAATAGCTAATTTTAATTAATAACTTTAATATCCAATATATTATATATTATAATATATTTTTAATAATAATATTAATTTTTATTACTTATTTTATATTAAATAAAAAATATTAAACTATTATTTATATTACTTTATAATATTGCTAGCAAAAAAGTTATATATATTAGCTAAAACTTTTAAACTTTATTTTTTTCTTTTTCTTTTTCTTTTTTTTTTTTTTAAGTTTAGTTAACAGCTGGGGGGGGGGGGGGGGGGGGGGGGGGGGGGGGGGGGGGGGGGGGGGGGGGGTGGTGGGGGTTGTGGGGTTGG
>MU281504.1:0-25847 GCA_022385595.1 Xylaria palmicola
TTATTAAATATAAATTAGTTTAAAAACTTATTTAATATTATTATTTAAATATTTTTTTTAGTTATATAATATAAAAATATATTATTTATTAAATATTATACTATATTTTTATTATATAAATAAAAGTTTTTTTTTTTTTTTTTTATATATAATTTTAAATAGGTTTTATATTTAATAAAGTAAATTAAAAACTTTTTTAAAATTTATTTGCTTTTAAATATTATTTTATATATATTATAATATTAACTTTTTATATAAAACTTTTTTTAAAAAATATAGTTAATTAATTAATTAATATTCTTTTTTTTAATAAATAAAATATTTTTTTAAAAATATATATTTATATAGTTTTAATTAAAATACTATTTTTAAATATTTTTTAAATATTATATAATACTTTTACTTTATATAAAGTACTAATTAACTTAATTATAACGTTAGTTTATATAATATATATTTTTGTTTTTTATACAAAATATTTGTTTAATAAGTTGTTTTTAACTTAAAAACACGTATAAAAGTTAGAAAAAAAGCTTTTATATATAAGTTTTTAAAAAATAAACACTATTTTAAATTCTAATATACTTTTATATACTTATATAACAGTTATACTAAAGTATATTTTATTTATATACTTTATTTTAAATGCTTTTTATATTTTTAATAACTTATTAATTATAGTTTTTAATACTTTGTACAAAATAAAGTCTTTTTTTTATTTATATATTTATATAAAAGTAATATTTATTTAATTAATTTAATATTAATTATAGTTTATAATTATATTAAAATGTAAGTTTATAATATTATATATTTTTCTTTATATATAATTAAGTTTAATATAATATATATAATAATTCTTTATATAATTAGTAAAAATAACAAAAAATATAATATAAAACTATTTTTTTATTATTTTAAATTTTTAATAAAAGTTTACAAATTGTTATACTTTATTATATAATAAGTTATATAGTTTTTTAAAGTAGTTTCTTTTTTTTTACTAAGTTTTAAAAAATATTTAGTATTTTACTAAAAAAATAATTTTATTTTAAATATTATATATAAATAAAATTTAAATTTAAAATATAAGTATTTTAATATTTAATATTATATAGAAAATTAGTTATTTAAAAATTTATAAAAAGTATTAAAAAACTAAATATTTTATTATATATTAAAAATATAATATATTTTTAAATTATATAATAAAGTTATTACTTAGTATAAAAAACAAGTAATGTTTAATAAAAAATATTTTTTTTTAAAAGTACATTTTTAATTTTTTATTGTTATATAAAAGTATATTTTTTTAAATAAAAAGCTTTTTTTAACTTTATATATAAAAGTTCTTTTAAAATTATAATTTAGTTTTAAAAGTAAATATAATAAAGCTTTTTTATTATATAAATAAGTTTTAACTTTAATTTAAAAGTTATTAACTTAAAGTAAAAAAAGTTAATAATTATATAATCCTTTTTTTTTTAAAAAAAGCAAAATATATTTAAAATTTTTATATAAAAACTTAAAATTTATACTTTAAAACGAAATTACTTTTTATAAGTTACGTAATACGGTTTTTTTTTAATATAATATAAGCTTTTAATTTAAAACACTTTTTATACAAAGTATATTATAAATTTTAATAATAATTTTATTATTAATATATATTACGACAAAAAAAAAGTTTTACAAGTTTAGTACAATATATAAAAATAGTATATTTAAATATAAGATTTAAACAAAATTAAAGTTTAAAAAATGTAAAAAAAATGTACGATAAATAAATAAGAAATATAGTTTATATAGTATATAAAAGGGGTTTTATATAGCAAATAAACTACGTTATAACAATATATTAAAGTATTTATATTTTAATTAACTTAAAATTTTTAGCTAATAACTTTTAAAAATTTTTTAGTTTATATAAACTTTAGTTATACTTAATATAAAAATATACTATTTATATATTAATTTTTTTTAAAGTTATTATATAAAAATTATATAAAGTATTATTATATATATAAAGTTTAATTATTTTTTATATAATAGTTAAAAAAATACTAGTAAATTTTAAAATCTTTTTTATTATAAATTCGTATAAAAAGTTAATAAAAAAAACTAAAAACTATTTTTTAAAAAGTTTTATATTTTTATATATTTATTTTTAATAGCTATTATATAAATAGTTATTATTTAATATTATAGCGAATAAAAAAAGGTTTTAATTATAAAACGAACTTTTATGTAATTTATATAATTAAAATTAAAAGTAATATAATTACGTATTATTAATTAAACTTTTATATAAAAGCTAAACCAAAGTATAAAAAAAGTAATTAAATTTTTTTTTTGTTAACTTATTATTAAAAAAACTAAAATATAATACAAAATATATAGTTTATATAAAAGCTTATTATTAAAGTATAACTAAATTAAAATTCCGTTTTTAATTTACTAATTTATATTTTTTAGCCAAAAACACAAATTAATATTATATAACTAAAAAAGTACAATATTATACGTAAATAAAATATAAATATAAATAATTATTTAATTTATTTTTAATTTATTTAAATATAAAAGTAAAACTTTTATATATAAAATTCTTTTAAAAAAAAGAATTTTGCTTAGCTATACCGCTTAAACAACTAAGCTTACGGGTTAGTTAAACAGTAATACAAAAAGGTATCGTATATAAATACATAATATTAGTTGTAACCAATGCTAATATTACAACAAATATTATAAATAAACATTATATATAATTATATTTATAATAATATAAAAATTATTTAAATTGAAAAAAAATACTATTATATATTATATATTTAATTTAAATTCCTAATTATTTTTATATTAAAAAAGTAATATTAACAATATAATTAATTATTTATTATATATATATAATATATTTTTTTTTAACGTTAATTAAGTTTTAAACTTTATATAATAATAATTATAATTAAAAATATATTTTAATTATTAAATTAATTATTAGTAAGTTTTTTATAAAAATTTTAAGTTATATAATAAGTAATTTAAACTTATATAAAATATAATTAGTAAATATTAAATTTTAAAAAAAAAAATATTTATAACTTTAATAAAACTAAATTTATTATAAATAAAATATTAATTAAAATAATTATTATATTATTTAATTATTGTAATAAACTAAAAAATACTTCGTAAAACAATTATAAATAAATTATAATTATTTAAAATATTAGTTTATATAATTATATAGTTTTTTTATATATTATTTTAATAAATAAAGTTTATTTATTATTATAATATAAAAATTTCGTATTACTAAATAATTAAATAATTATAATAATAAAAAATAATTAAATAATAAATAAAAAAAAGTATAATTAAATTTGTATTTTAATAAATATATAACTAGTTATATAAAAAGTATTTATTAATTACTAATTTTAAATACTTATAAAAATTATTATTTAATTAACTTTAATATATTTTATATAAAAAATAATATTATTATTATTTATATATTAACTTATTTATTATATTTATTATAGCTTTTTAATATTAATATTTTTAGTTTATTAAAAAAAATATATAATAAGTAAATTAATTTAATAATATAAATATATATTTTATATATTAAAAAAAAGGATTTTTTTACTATGTTTTATAAAACGTATAAAAAAGTTATAACTTTGTTAAATATTTAAAAATGTTTTTAAAAAGTAAAATTAATATTATATAATTTAAAATTAGTAATTTTTTAATTAAAAGTTAAAAAAATTATTAAAATATTATTTAAGTTATTTAATAAGTTGTTAATATTTTAAAAGTTAAAAACGTTATATAATATAACTAAAGTTTAAAAACAAAGAAAATATTTTAAAAAATAAATTATATAATATTAAAATAGCTTTTTATAAACTATTTTAAAAGCTTTTAATTAAATTACTAAAAGTATAACAATATTTATATATAAGTTAATATTATAAAAAAGCAAAAATATAATACTTTAAAAAGTAAATATAATATTAAGCTAATATCGCTATATAAAAAAAAAACAAATATAAAATAAAAAAACATTTATTATAAATAATATATATTGTTGGTGGGCTGTGTACAGTATTGTACGGGGGTAAAACACATAAAAACAAGGTGAGATAAATGACTTTTGTTTATTAATCTATTTACTTTCTAAGTACGAAAGTGGAACCTTCGCACGCAAAATTCTTTTTTTAAGGAGGGAATTCTGTTAGTAAGTACTGCTTGTATAGCTAAGCCTAAAGCTTAGCTAAGCAGTAGTACGAAGGGGTATTATACATTATATATAACTAATATTAGTGTATTAATACTAGCTTTTTTTCTTTTTAGTTGTAATATCCTTTTGTACAACACTTATTTAAAAAGTGAATTTAACAAAAGAATGGCCTTACTTTTTAACTAAAGCAGCCCTTTGTACGTAAGCCTTATAGTTTTTCAACTAGTGTTTCTACTTGTATAAGCAATTTATTTGTAAAAACTAGTGTTTTTAATACTTAATTTGAGGCGCGCTTTGTAAATACGTCCGCAGAGTTATTCTTCCTATTAATTTATTATACTTCTAAGATCTTTTTTTTTTTGTACAACTTTTAAAAAAACATAATATTAATTATTAGTTTTTTTTCCTATGTTGTTTTTAGTTTAACCAAGTAATTATATAGTAATTTTAAGTTTAAACATAGTATAGTTGGGATTAAAAGTAAGTTTAGCATTTTTATAATGTTTTTAAAGGTTGTGTAGAGCGTAATAGTACTATTAAATCCGTTAACTATATTGTACAATTTATTAGCTAGAACGCTTTATATAACGTATTTGCATTTACTTGAGTTTTAATGTATAATATTGCTTTAAATTTCAAAGTTTAAGTTTATTAAATCTTTTATATAAAACTTAGTTACTAATATAATAATGAATTTAAACTGTAAAGTTAAATTTAAATTATTAGTAAAAAAACTGTTTATAAATATAAATAGCTTTGTATAATAAAAGTTAAAAAGAATAAATATAAGGCCTTTTGTTAAGTTGTTTTTTTATTATTTAATTCGCTTGTTTAATGCTTTAACGTTATATAACTATAGTTTAGTTACTTGTGTTGCTATAGTAAGGTTATACGTAGCTTTTAGTTGGTATACACTAAGTTACGAATAGGTGGCCACGGGCTATAGCAAGGTTGGCCTATGGCCTCCACTGTAATCGATAACGCAGGTGGCCCGTGCGGGCCACAGCTCACCGCCCACAAATTGGACCTTTCGTGGCTACAACTGTAAAATAGCTTCTTTTCTTCTTTAACTATAAATTTACGTATAATACAGCTATATTATTAAAGCCTTGCCTTTAATTCTTGCGCTTAGTGTAATAATTTATAGTTCATCTTTATTAAGGTATATGGGACTGCTTTTAGAATATCTTCTGAACGAAGAACGAATCTTTGTACCGACCGCAGTAGGAACCCACCGATCTAACCGGACCAACTATAGTAAAAACTGCCAAAAAGAAAGCTATCCTAGAGGAGCTGGCAAAAAAAGAAGTCCGTTTCGCAGCTGGATTAGTAGACTTTAACATCCGTGGCAAGAAGTGTCCATAATTGGCTGCCTAATGCAAGTTATTGTTAAAAGCTTACCTTTGTTAGCCCGATAATAAAACTGGTATTATAGGAGGGGAAAGCGAAGGAATAGCCTTTTTAGCTTTGTAGTACGTTTCCCTAGTTAATAATTTCCGCACTTAGGTAATTAGTAAGGCATTTATAAGTAAGTTATATAATAAAACTTTAAATTACGTTTAGAATGCTGTTAATAAACTAGTTTAAAATTATACTACTATATATTTTAAGGGTAATAAACTAGGTTTTTATTTTAAACTATTTTATAACGCATTTAAAACTTTAATACCTGGATTTAATAGTATTATAAATTATAAAGTATATAAAACCCTTTATTCTAATATTAAGTTTACTTTTTAAAAAATAAAATTATAAATATTATTTATTTTTATTTACTAATAAATAACTAAAAACTTATATAAGCTACTAGTTAAAATAACTAGCTAAGTAGACTATTTAGTTATTTAAAAAACAATTTTAAAGAATATAAGTATAAATATAATTAAAAAAGTATAAAAGCTTTTTTAAAAGCTTATTATATTAACTACTTAAGGTATTTTAAGTATATTTAGCGGAAATAATAGTATTGCTCTTTTTAGTACAAGAAATACAACTAATAATAGTTTTATTAGCAGTATTTTTATTAATTCGGCTTACTTTAAATAAGTGCTCGAAAAGCTGAATATTATAACTAAAAAACGTAACTGCTTATAAAAACAAGTTAATAAGGCTAACTAAACTATTGTTAATTTAATGTATTATAATCGTACTATTACTTTTAGCTTTACTTAAACTAAAAAAAGTATATATAAAACTATAAAAGTATTTATAATTACTTTTTATAATAACTTAAATAAAAACGATATTTAGTTTAAAATATAGTTTAAGTTTATAACTAACTAATTATAAAATAATACTAATTAGTTTGCTAATAATTAAGTAATAATAATTAAAGTAGAATTTTACTTTATTAGTAAAGCAGTTTTTAATTTTTAACTTTATTTTCAAAACACTTATTTAAACTAATTGTTTTCCTTTACAAAGTTAATAAGTTACTTATAAAAGAACTATTATAATATTAACTTTAAAAAGAAAGTTAAAAAAAAATACTATATTTTAATTATAGCTAATAGTTTAAAAAAGTTCTTTAAATTTAAAAATAGCTTTATATGCTTTATAAAAAAAACTTAACTTTTTAAAAGAAAATAAAAAAAAGAATTTAAAAATAAGTTATTTATTTATTTAGTTAATAAAGTAATTTCTAAGTACTTAAAGCTAAGTTTTACTTTTAATGTTTTTTTTTAATACTATATTTAAATTACTTACTATTTAAGTTTAAAAAACTAAAAGTGTAATACTGCTTATAAAACAAAGGAATTTGCATTTTTAAAAAATAATTTAAATGTTAAAAAGTTTTTTAGTACGCTATACAGTAAAAAAGGACTTAAAACTTTTATATTTTTTTTAAACAACTTAAAAATCTTTAAGCTTGCTTTTAAAGTTATAAAAAAGTTAATTTTAGAAAATAAATATTTTATTTACTAATATAAAAGTTATTTTACTTATAATTGTTTATAAAAAAACATAACCTTTAGCTTTACTAACTTAAATGCTTAAATAGCTGCTATAATAGCAAAATTTGCCAACTTATTAAAAGCCCTAAATTCCAAAATTAATAAAGTATTAAAAAATTAACTTTAAGTAAATTAAACTTCTTTTTAAAGAAAGTATTACAAAAAAGTAGATTGTACAACTTAAGTAATATAATAAAAGGTTTTTTTAAAAGAAAACCTTTATTATATACTTATACTATAAATAATAATAAACTATTATTAACAACTTATAACTTATTTAGAAATACGGGAGCTAATATATATATATATATAAACAATTGTTTTATTTAAAAAATTATTAAATACTTAAACCCTTTTGTAATTATAATTAAACTAAAAAGTATAGTAGGATATAACGGCAGCAAATAATAAGATATTTCAAAAGTATTATAAGTTATATTCCAAATATAAAAACGTACTTTTATAACTTTTATATTTATTTTAAAAATATAATACAATATAATACTAAATAAGTTATAGTTCGATTAACACGACGTACTACTAAACTATTAATGCAACTAATTAGTATTCCCTTTCTCCTTCCTACTAAACTATAATATAAACCATTAGTTGGCAATAAATAAAGCTAATATTTAGCTATAGCATTTTAAATATAAAAAGAATATAAAAAAAAGAAACGTTTTAATAGAAAAGAACAAAGTTAAAAGAGAGCAACAAAGCAGGGAAGCTTAATAATTATAGAAAGTACTTGCCAAAATATTAATACTTCGTTGAGATTTTACGCGAGAAGATATTTGTAAAATGGATAAAGCTTTAAATAGGATTGTATTTACCTTACTAGTTAGAAAAACTAAAAAGGCGGGCCTACCTAAAAAGAGTATTTCCGCATTATAGCACTTCAATACTATAAAACCATACTAAATACGTTATAATAAAATAAGTTAATATAAGGAACAACTTTTAGTAAAACTATTAACTGTTAATACAAGTATTTTTAGTTTTATAACTAAATAAAATAAGACTTATAAAGTAGTACGCATTACTAATATACATAAGATTAATAAAATACTAAATAATAAATAAAAAGTTAAAGCTTTTTTTAAAAAAAAGAGTAAAAACCTACAAAAACAGGCTTTTGAGCGAGTTTTTAGTGAATATTAAAAACTACTGCGAACCTTTAACAAAGTAGATTCCGATATATTACCACCGTTCCGTGCCCGGGTCGACCACTACATTACTTTTGTAAAAAGGAAGTCCTAAAATAATTTAAGGTACAGCCCGCTCTATAAAATATCTATAAATAAGCTGGAGGCTGTACGGGAATATCTAATAAATAACTTAAAAAAAAGCTTTATTGAGTTTAGCAATGCCCCGTTCGCGTTGCCCGTTTTATTTATAAATAAACTTAAAGGAGGATTGTAGTTCTATATAAACTATTATAAATTGAACAACTTAACCAAAAAGGACCGTTACTCGCTCCCCTTAATTAACGAAACTTTAGCTTAAATTACTAAAGCTAAAATATTTACAAAAATAAACGTTTATTAAGCTTTTAATTATATACGAATACAAGTTGGCAATAAAAGTTTAATTATTTTTAAGACCCGGTATAAGGCTTATAAGTATAAAGTACTCCTTTTTAAGCTAGTAAATAGTTCTGCAATATTCCAAAGGTATATAAACGAAATACTGTTCAATTGTCTGGATAATTTCTGCAATACCTATATAAATAATATTTTAATTTACTTAAAATCCTTAAAAAATTATAAAAAGTATATAAAGCTGGTTTTTTAATAGTTATATAATGCTAAACTATAAGCTAATTTAAAAAAATTAGAATTTTATATAACTAAAACTAAGTTTTTAAAGTATATTATTAGTATTAACAGTATTTGTATAAATCCTGCCAAAATAAACGCTATATAAAATTAGGCAGTACTAACTATAGTTAAAAAAGTACAGTCCTTTTTAAGATTTTATAATTTTTATCAAAAGTTTGTAAAGGAATACAGCCGAACTACTGCTTTTTTAATTCGGTTAACTAAAAAAAAAACTCCTTTTTCGTAAATAAAGGAATGCGATATAGCATTCCAATAACTAAAAAATAAATTAATAACCGCACTACTATTAAAATATTTTTATTATAACTTACTTATAAAAATAAAAATAAACTCTTTTAATAGAGTAGCTATAAGTATTTTGTTTTAGTTGTATAAAGAAAACTAGCACTTAGTAGCCTTTTTTTTTAAAACCCTTCGAAATACTAAACTAAACTACGGTATACCCAACAAAAAAATGTTGGCCATTTTAATTGCCTTAAAGAAATAAAGGCCAAAGCTTATAAGCTAACGGAATAAACCCTTCTTAGTGATTACTAACCACTAAGCATTAAAGCACTTTAAAACAAAGTAATACTTAAACTTACAATAAGCTAAATAGGTAACACTATTTTCAAAGTACTAATTTTTAATTACTTTCCGTTTAGGAAAGGAAAACATACTAGTAAATTCGCTTTTTAGGAAATAAAAAAACTTAGTTACTTAGAAAGAAAAAAAGGAAGCATAGCGTTATATAATTATATTTATTTTTATTACTACTAAATACTAATTTTTAATATAAATGACCGATATATTTTTAGTACAACTAAATTTAAACTTTAAAAATATAAATAAAACACTTTTAAAACTTACGGGTCTCAAACTAATTAACCGTATATTACAGGAAAATAAAAAAAACCTAAAAATGGAAATATATTAATAAAAAGCTATAAAACTAAAAAAGAATAACTTTTAAAAATTAAATAACTAGTTTGGAATTACTACTTATTAGGGAAAACTAGTAATTCTGGATTTATATTATATAAAAACTTACTTAATTAAAAAGGCGCACAAAAGGATGCCCACAGTATATCTAAGTAAACACAAAACTTAAAAGCTTTTAATAAATAAGTATTAGTGGTTTAAAATGGCGGGTAATTATAATAACTATGTAGCTAACTATATAAAGTGTTGGCCTGCCAAAGTACTTAGAAATAAAATACTTAGCAAACTTACACTGCTATTACTGCTTAACCGTATATAGCGTTACTTAGTAGTAGATTTTAAACAAATACTAAAGAATAAGCATAAATACGATAATATATTAGTAATAGTTAACCGTTTAAGTAAGAAGGCTTAAACAATCCTTTGTATTACTAAAGCTACCGCACAAAATACAGCCCACATATATTATAAAGGCCTATTTAAAGTATTCAAAGTACTAATTATTATAACATTAAATTAAAAACCTTAGTTTATATCGGCTTTTATAAAAGAATTATATTTATTAATAGGAGTAAAATATACTTTAATTTCCATTAGCTATTACAAAACGGTAAGCTAAGCCAAAATTATAAACAAGTATTTTAATTAAAAATTACAACTATATATAAGTTACTACTAAAATAACTAATTAGAAAAAATACCTGCTATAAACTACGTTTAAACATTTTTAACTTACGTATTAATAAGTTTATCCTTTTATAAAGTTAAAATAGAATTCCTTATACTTTTTTACTTTAATTAAAAAAGTTATACTATTGTATTAAACAACCTTTTATAAAGTAAAAAACAACTTAAAGAATTAGTTTAAAATTATATATAATAAATTTAGCGCTTTATAAAAAAAGCTAAAATTTACTTAACTTAAAGTTAATAATATATAGTAAAATAAGTTAATAAAACTTATTAAAAACTTAACTTTAATATTAATAACTATATTTTTATTCTAAAAAAACATTAATTTTAGTAAACCGATTAACTATTTAATAAACTTAATTTTCTAATAACTTAATAACGGTTTTAAATTATAGCAAAAAATAGTAATACGTTTGTTTTTAACGTGCCGGCTATATAGAAAACTACTAATTGGTATTATATAGACCAACTATATAAATACTTAAATAACCCCTTGCTAAAGCAAAAAGTAAACAACTCGGAAGGCAAAGTAGTTAAATTAAAAAGCGAAAAGGAATTTGCAGTCAAATGTATATTAGCTTTTTATATATAATATAATAAGCTATACTATTAAGTAGAATAAAAAAGTTAAAATGCCGATAATAAATAGTACTTTATAAAAAACTTTAAAAATAGCGCAGCTAAATTAAAAAAATTCTATAACACCTATCCCAAATTAGTAAAACTACCTGTAAAACTGGAATATTAGCTGTTCGTAGCTACGGAAAATTATTTTAATAAGCTTTATTTTAATAATAATAAAGTAGTAATTGTAAATAAAAAGGTAATATAATAATAAAAAACGTAAGGATAGCAAATATAAAATATATTAATAAAAGTAATAAAAAACCAATTTAATAAACTATATATTAATATTAATTTGTAGAGAAACTAATTATTTAATTCAACGGAATAAAGGCTTTATAACAATAGTAATTAGTAAATACCCGAAGTAATCCCTCCTTTTGCTAAAAAGCAGTCAAATATACTACCGGTTCGATTCGCGCTTAAGCCGCTTTTTTTTTTGGAGGGGGGGTAGTTACGGATAGGTGGCCACGGGCCATGGTAAGGTTGGCTTATGGCCTCTACTGTAATCAATAGCGCAGGTGGCCCGTGCGGGCCATAGCCCACCGCTTACAAATTGGACCTTTCGTGGCCACAACTGTAAAATAGCTTTTTTTCTTCTTCAACTATAGATTCACGTACAATACAGCCATATTGTTGAAGCCTTGCTTTCAATTCTTGCGCTTAATGTAACACACTGTTGATATATGTGCCGCATGCTTATTAAAAAATGTAGGTTTAGGCGAATCCTTTTGTACGAGGGTTAATTTCTTTTAGGTTTTTTGTTTGGCTTTTTTAAGTTAATGTAATATTGCTTTTGTACAATAAAATCTTTTTGTTATTAAACTTAATTAGGTAGTTATATAATAAGGTTTCCTTTGGTTTTATATAGAAATTAACTTACTAAAGCTCCTTTTCTTCTTGTATAAAGAAGTTTAGTGTAGCAAAGCTAAAAGTATTGTCCGTTTGTATTCCAGTGATTTTAAAAGTGTTTAAACTATTGTACATATATAAGAAATATAAGTTGTATATAAACACTTATATTCTAAGCTTTTTTTAGTAATACTAGTAGTAAGTTTTAAACTAATATAACTTTAACTTTGCTAAACTATATAATAGTTATATAATTCGTAAAATTGTTTTAAAAAAGTATTTGTTTTTAAGTTTTAAAAGTAAGTATATAAATATATTGTATAATAGTTTGTTTATTAATTGTACATATATTTAAATAATATTTTATAGCTTATATAATGTTTTAAAATCTTGTATAAAAGTAGGTCCAAAAGTAAGGATTAACTATTAGCTTATTTACTAAATTATTAGTAATTACGTTAATACTATACTTTTTCTAGTATTATTATACTTTTGTATAATAAGTTTTAATTTTTTATATAGCTTAATGTTCTTTCTTTTTACTTTTTGTATAAAGTAAGATTTAAAGATGTATTTTTTACTATATACAGCTGGGTTATACGTAATAAACTTAAAAACACTTTATATAATAAGCTTGTTAATTTCTATTGTATTTAATTCTTTAAAAGGTTTGCTTAAAGTAGTAATAATTCTATTTATACGGAGTTTAATTACTAGTTTTAAAGCTTATTACTTTTTTTAAGCTAAAAAGGTTTTTATTATTTGACTTTTATATAACAGGTTAGTAGCAGGCTTTTTTTTTAGCTGTTTATATTTCTTTTAAACAACTATTAATTAAATAAGTTAAATATTATTCTTTTTTATATTTATTATACAATTGTTTTTTATATAATAGTACAGCTTAACTTACGTATATTTGAATTAGATTAGTTTGTTAACTAAGGTAACGATTATATCTAAGTTTTTGATTGCTTTTATTTTGTATAAGCCTTTTTAACCTTCTTTTTCTTTTTATACAAGGACTTTGCTTTATAGGGGGAAAGTAAGTATATTGTACAATGTTGGACTGTTTTATTCCTTAATTGCACAGTTAATTTTAACTTTTATACGATTTTTTTGCAGTATTTTTATTGCTTTCTAAATAACTGCTGCTTTTTGTACAAAGGTTAGGGAAAGGGGTGAATTTTTATTAATACGAAAGTACGCGCCGAATACAAAAAGGATTAGTATAAGGCCGTTTAGTTTTACTATATTATTTAAAGCTTTAATTGCTATTTACAGGATTGATTTATTGTTTATTTATACATTGATTTCTTTTTAAAGTATATTATATATACGTTTTAGCGGTCTATAAGCTTGTTTTATTTTTCTAATTATTTAGTATGCTTTTATAAGCATTTTTCAGCATTATACGCCTATAATTTTAGCGTAGTTTCAGAACTTATTTAAAACAAAGTTTATATTAAAGTTATATATAATATTATTAAGTAATCCTTAGTATATATTGATTTAGTATTTGTATAGTACTTTTTAAGTGTTTTATATAAATATGGATTTTAAAAAGGTAGCTGCTTAGAATAATATTGTAATATTAATTATATGTAGTACTAATTGATTTTCTATTTGTACAATATTAATAATAACTTTGTAGTTGAATTTGTAATTGTTTTTAATTATGAATTTAAAATAGCGTAGTACCTTATTATACATTTAATAATAATAGTAGAACTTTTGGATTTTTTTTAAAATTAGTTATTTAACTTTATATTTTATATAGGATAGTATTTTGTATAATTGTTTTATATAAGGGTGTTTAAAACGTCTATATAGCTATTGCAGTTTAGTTTTTGTAAAATAGCTTATTGCTTTATATAAGCTAATATTAAAGAATAAATGTCCTTATTTACATATAATAGGAATAATACTTTTATTTTTTTATATAATAATATTTTTTATATTATTAAAGTATACTTTTAAGTAGTTTATATCCTTTAATAAAAATAAGAACGGGGTAAAGGTATTAAGTATATAGAATATTATATAACTAATTTAGTTATTAACGTTTATTATACTTATAAATATTATTATATAATTGTTATTAAAGCTAACTTTAGCTAATTTGGGGGTTTAAGTGATTTTCGTATAAGGGTTCTCTTGTATATAAGCTTTTACTTATAGCTTTCTTATAGTTAAGAACTTTAAAGCGCTTATATTTTAAATAATACTTTAATACTTTGTATAATACTGGTTATTAAATACGAATTAGTTTAAAGGCTTGTTTAACATTGTTGTCCAAATGTTTTCTTTTGTAGTAAAATATAGAAATATGCTGTTTAATAAGTATTACGCCGTTTTTTTATTGTACAAAAAGGGGTTTTTTTCCTTTTTATTTTCGTACAGTTTAAAGTAGCTTTTATACTTTGTAAGGTAAGCTAAAAACTTTGCTAAACTGGGCTTAATTTTATATATTATTTTGTATATATTAAAGTATTAACTTTTTATATAAGATTTTTTTTAAAAAGTATAGTTGGTTAATTAATACTTTTTTTTTTAATAAATAAAGCATTTTTTATTTATATAAATGTTTTTTTAAAAGTAAGTATTTATATAATTTTAAATAAAGTATTGCTTTTAAGTATTTTAAAAATATTATATAATACTTTTACTTTACGTAGAGTAGCGGTTAATTTAATTGTAACGCTAGTTTATATAATACGTGTTTTTTACTTTTTATACAAAGTGTTTGTTTAGTAAATCACTTTTAACTTGTAGGCATATACAAAAGTTAGAGAAAAAGCCTTTATACGTAGGTTTTTAGAAAATCAGCGCTGTTTCGAACTTTTGTATACTTTTGTATACTTTTATAACTGTTGTACTAAAGTGTATTTCATTTATGTATTTTATACTAAGTGCTTTTTGTACTTTGGACAACTTATTGATTATAATTTCTAGTACTTTGTACAAAGTACAGTCCTTTTCTTGTTAATATATTTATATAAAAGTAATATTTGTCCAGTTTGTCTAATACTGGTTATAGTTTGTAACTGTATTAAAATATAAATCTATAGTATTATATATTTTTTTCTACGTATAATTAGGTTTAATGTAGTACATATAGTAGTTCTTTGTACAATTAGTAAAAATAGTTAAAAATATTATATAAAACTAATTTTCTATAATTTCCAGCTTTTAGTAGAAATTTACAAACTATTATACTTTATTATATAATAAATTGTACAGCTTTTTAAAATAGTTCCTGTTTTTCTATTAGGTTTTTAGAAATACTTAGTATTTTGTTAAAGGAATGACTTTATTTTAAATATTGTATATAAAGGGGATTTGAATTTGGGACATAGTTATTTTAAAATTTAGTATTATATAAACAGTTAGTTATTTAAGGGTTTACAAGGGATATTAAAGAACTAAATATTCTGTTATAAGTTGAAAATGCGGTATATTTCCGGATTGTACAATAAGGTTATTACTTAAAGTAAAGGACTAGTAACGTTCAATTAAAAGGAGTACTTTTTAGAAATGTGTTTTTAGTTTTGGATTATTGTACAATAGTATATTTTCTTAAGTAAGGGGTTTTCCTTAAAGTTGTGTACAAAGGTTTTTTTAGAATTGTAATTGCGTTTTAAATATAAGAATAGTAAGGCTCTTTTATTATACAGGTATGTTCTAGCTTATAAGTTACTAGTTTAAAGTAAAAAAAGTTTATTATTATACAGTACTTTTTATTTTTAGAAAAGCAGGTAATATTTAAGATTTTTATATAAGGAGTTAAAATTTGTGCGTAAAAACGAATTTGCTTTCTATTAGTTATACAATGCAGTTTTTTTTAAAGTAAAAAATAGGCTTTTAATTTAAAATACCTTTTATACAAAGTATATTATAAATTTGTATAATAATTTTACTATTAATTTATTAAAGGGTTTGAATTCCAATTAGTTTAAAGTTTTTTAATAGGTTTTTTTAAAAACTTTAAAAGTTATATTAATCTTTTTTATATTTAGCTAAAAGGTACGCAGCTTATATATTTATATTTTTTTGGGTTGCTATATAAGGATTATATAGAATATTATTATATATAAAAAGGTTAATCTTTTATTGTACGTTAATTAAAGGAATACTAGTAGCTTTTAAGACTTTTTCTGCAGTAAGTTTGTAAAGGAGGTTAAAGGGGTAAACTAAAGGCTGTTCTTTAAAGGGTTTAGCATTTTTATACAATTGTTCTGGGCGGCTATTTTATAATTAACCGTTGTACAACATTATAGCAGATGTAAGGGATTTGATTGTAAGGCGAACTTTTGCGCAGTTCGTATAATAGTAATTAGAAGTAGTATAATTGCGCGCTATTAATTATACGTTTGTATTTAGGTCAATCCTAGTGTATAAAAGGGTAATTAATCTCTTTGTTCTATTAGTACTGCCGAAGAATAAAGTATAATACAGGAGATGCGGTCTTTAAAGTACTAAATACGATTCTGTTTTTACTTAGCCAATCTGTATTCTTAAGCTAAGAATACTAATTAGTATTGGTAGGCTGTGTACAGTATTGTACGGGGGTAAAACACACAAAAACAGGGTGAAATAAATGACTTTTGTTTATTAATTTATTTACTTTCTAAGTACGAAGGTGGAACCTTTGCACGCAGAATTCTCCTTTTAAAGAGGGAATTTTGCCGGCAAGTACTGCTTGTATAGCTAAGCCTAAAGCTTAGCTAAGCAGTAGTACGAAGGGGTATTGTACATTATATATAACCAATACTAATGTACTAATATATACAATTAAAAAACTATAAATGTTATTAAAGCTTAAATTATTATTAAAATACGTAAAAAAAATAATTGAACAATAAAAAAGATTAAATACTAATAACGTTGTAATAAGTGCGGTAAACTTAAATATAATGCATATATTTATAATAATTATACAAAAACTTTTAACAATAATAATTTTAAATAGTTTTAATTAATTTTTTATATTGTTATAAAGTTATTATATATATATATATACAAAAGTGCTAAAAAATAAACGGTAAGCTTGTATAAATAATAAGTTTGTATTATACGTTAATATTAATTTTATATTTTAAAATCCTATTTAAATATTTAATTTTATTATAAAAATATTATACGTTTTATAAAACAATATAAAAAAAATCTTTTTTTAAAATATATAAAATATATAATTATATTAAATATTTAATTTCTTTATTATATAATTGTTTTAATAAATTAAAATATTTAATATTTAAAAGCTATAATTTATTAAAATAATATTACTATATTAATTGTAACGCAATTTATACAAAGTAATTTAGTACGAATTAGTTTTTTACTTTTTTAAAAAAGCGTTTCCCGTTTTTTTATTATACGAATATTTTTCCTTTTTTTTTTTTTTATAATATAATATTTAAATAAATTTGCATTTATTACTTTTAATAAATTAATGTATTTACGTATAACTTTATATAAACTTTATTTAAATACTAATTAATGTTTAAATAGTTTAAACTTTATAAAAAGTTATTTAAATACAAACTAATTATAAATAATAATAAATTAATTTTAAATATAACGGGATTTTTATATTAAGTTTTTAAAACTATTGTATAATTGTATTTTAAAACCAATTGTATAATAAATAATAAAAAAATTACTTTTTTTTTAAATAATTGTAATAACTTTTTTAACCGGCAAAAAACTTTTGTTAAACTAAAAAAAAATAATAAGCAATTTTGTTAAAAATAATATTGTTGTATAATATTGCTAAACGACTTTTTCCGATAATATCGTTGTATAATACTACTAAATAAACAACTTTTTAATAATTATTGTTTTATATTTAACTAAACGACATTTAATTACTTGTTATACAAATAAATAAATAGCAACTTTTTTTTTTTTAATAATATTATTGTATATTTAGCTAAACAATACTTAGTTTTCTTTTCGTATATATATTTAATATATAATAACTAATATATATATTTTGGTTTTTTTATATACGAAGCTTTTAACGAAAGCTTTTTTATATATAAAAAAAACCGCTTTTTTTTTTAAATAAAAAAGTAAAAAGCATTACTTTTTTTTAGTTTTTTTATATACGAAGCTTTTAATAAAAACTTTTTTATATAAAAAAAGAACTTTTTTTCTTTTTTTAAAAAAGTAAAAAGATATTACTTTTTGTTATACAAAAAAACTTTAATAAAAGCTACTTTTGTATAATAAAAAGAAAAAAAGCTTTTTTTTTTATATTTAATTTTAATGCCGTATATATAATACGTATTTTTGTATTTACTGTTGTACAATAAAAAAATAAGCTAAGTTACAATTAAAAGAAATTTTTTTTAATGTTAAAATAATATTATAATATTAGTTGCAACGCAATTCGTACGGAGTAATTTAGTACGAATTAATTTTTTATTTTTTAAAAAAAACGTTTCCCGCTTTTCTATTATACAACTGTTTTTCCTTTTTTTTTCTCCGTAATATAGTATATAAATAAATTTGTGTTCATTACTTTTAAAAGGTTAACACACTTATATACAATTTTATACAAACTATAATCAAATATAATTAATATAATAAATATATTAATATATAATACGTAATAATTTTATAATTTTTATAATATACTTTAAAACTAGTTAAATAATAGTTTTTATAGTTACTTAAAATTAATAAATTATAAATACTTTTTATATAATTTATTATATATTTATTAAAATATTAAATTTAATTAATATTATATTTATTTATTATTTAATTGTTTTTTATTATTATAATTATTTAAAAAAATTGTTATAAATGTATAACGTTTTATTATAAATATATAATTTTAAAAAAATATAACGTTTTAATTAATTTAAAAAACAAATATTAGTGTATATTGCTGTTTTAATATACTTTATATATTTAATATATATATATATTTATTTATTTTCTTTATTTTAATTAATGTTTTTTTTTAAAATAAATTTTTTATATTTTTATTTATAATTATACTATATTTATTATTATTAATATATTTATTTTTAAATATATTATATTATTAATTAATAATATTTATTATTATTACTTATTATATTTTTTTTTTAAGTTTTAAAATACTTATAAATAAGTTTTTATTTTAAATATTATTTTATATTATTAAAAAAAACAACGAATATTTTAATTACTTATTTTTCGTATATTTTTTTTATATTACTAATTGCTTTTAAATTACTAATTTTTTTAAATAATTATATTTTTTAAATTTAACTAATTTTTATAAGCTTTTTTTACTAATAATAATAATTATATTAGTATTGCTATATTTTATAATATTAATAATAATAATATTTATAATAATATTTTGGTTTTATATTTTTAAATTTTTAACTTTATTTTTTATTTTTGTAAACAAGAAAAGCTTAATATATTAACTTAAAAAATACGAAATAATTATAAAGTTTATTTTATAAATAGTTTTATATAGTTATATTAGTAAAACTAAATATAAATACTAATTTTTGGCTTTAAAAATAAAGTTATTAAAGGTTTTTAAAAGTTATAGTTAGTTTAATTATTATATATATTAATATTACTAATTATTATTTAAACGAAATTTAAGTTAATTTTATAATTAGTTTAAAATATTATAAAAAAAAGCTAATAATTTAATTAAAAATCTTTTAAGTTATATAAACGTATATATTAATAATAAAAAAAGTAAAAATATTTATTATTAAATTTAAATAAATATAATAATTTACTTTTTTTATATTTAATATAGTAAAAACTTTAGCTTTAATTATTTATATTATATTTAATTAAATATACTTTATTTTTACTAATATTATTTTAATAAACGTTATTTATATATTTTTTATTGTTTTATTTAAATACTTTATTGCTTATATATTTATTATTATTTTAACTAAATATTTTATTAACTAATAATTATATATTATTTTTTATTTTAAAAATAATTTTTAATTTACTTATTTTAAATAAGTTTATTTTCTTTAATTATAAATATTATTTTTAATTTATTTATGTTAAATAATTTATTTTTTATATTTAATACAATTTTTAACTATATTAATTAATTTATTAAAAACTATAATTTTAATATTATTAAAACTTATATATATTTTTTTAAAGGTTAGTAAATTCGGTTTACTATTAAATATAATAAGTATAGTATTTTAAAATTTACGAAAAACTAAAAAGTTTAATAATAAAAGTTTTAAAAAACTAATTATAAATAGTTATTAATATAATGCTATATAAAGTAGAACTATATTGTAATAAAAAAGATGAAAAAAAAAGAAGTTCTTTTTTTTCCGAGGGCTACGATTTATCTTGCTAATATACGTACGGTACTTTATTACTTACGCTAGCAACGGCAGCTACGTACAGCTGCTATAAACCGTAACGCCCGGCGCCGTAAGTAATACTGCAGCTGCATTACTTACGCGAGCCGTAGCTTTAGCGTGCTAAGGCCCCTGCAAAGGGCCACTTCTTATAAACTTACATTAGTTATTAATTACTAAAATAAAAGAAAAACATTAATAATTATTATAATAATATAAAAATTAAAAGTATTACTAATATAATTAACGTATTACACAAGTTTATTTTGTATACAAGTTTGTTTCGCATTTTTTTACACTTTTATACATTAATATTTTAATTATATATTATTTTATTAATAATAATATTTTATATTTAAAATAAATTAAAAATATAGTTTATATTACAAATTATTCAAAAAAATTTAAAATTATTTATTTATTATATAGCTATAATTTATAATATATTAACAAAAACATTAGTAAATTAACGTACTAGAAAATTTTTATATATAAATATATTTTTATTGTTAAAACGGTTGTATTACGGTTAACTAAAATCCTTTTTTTTACGATACGTACTTTTAAAACGGAAAAAAGTTAAGCCGAAAAAAACACCTATTTTTTTCGGCAGCTTATATAAGCTTTTATTGTATAACAATTAATTTTACTTTTTTTTCTTTTTTTTTAAATAAATAAACAGTAATACTAATAGTATTCCTATTTTAATATTGCATTTAACGTTAAATATACGGATTTACTTTGTATATTACTAAACTAACACTAATTAGTAAATTATATTATATATAATATAATTACAAATTAGTAAAAAATAAAAACGAGTTAATTTTAAATATAATAAAATTCTTATATTAAGCTTTTAAAACTATTATACGATTGTACTTTAAAACTAATTGTATAATAAGTAATAAAATGATTATTTTTCTTTTACGCGATTATAATAACTTTTTTAATTAGTAAAAAGCGTTTGTAAAACTAAAAAGAAATAATAAGCAATTTTATTACTAATAATTTATTTATTAAACGTATTACATTTAAATATATATATTAATTAAAATATTATTAATTAACTTATTATATAAAAACTAAATAATAAACTTTTTATATATACTTTTTTATATATAAATTCATTATATATAATAGCTAAATAAACTATTAATAATTTAATAAAACTAAATATTTGAAAATAATAATTTATAAATAAATATATTAATTAAAAAACTAAAATTTTAATTAATATTATATAATAATATATTAATTTTAATATATATAAATAAAACTTTTTAATTTTAAAAATATAATAATAAATACAATTAATTTATATATTATATATAATATAATTAAATATTAAAATAATATATATATATTAATATAACTTTAAATAGTATATATAAATAACTTTAAAAAATAATAAAATACTAATTTTTAAATATTTAATTATATAATATGCTAATTATTTCTAAAAACTTTAAAAAAAAATAAAATACAACTTAAAAATATAGCTAATTACTTTGTATAACTAATATAAATCCTTTAAAAAAAGTACATTTTTAATTAACTAAATTAAAAATAATTAATTACTTATATAATAAATTAATTAACTTTAAATTCCTTTGCTTTAAGTTTATAACTTTATAAAACATTTAAATTGTAAATATATATAATATTTAAACTAAAAATATAAAAAATATTTTATTTTTATATATAAAATATTTTACTTATAATTAAATAATAACTTATAATAAAATATATATAATAACTAATTATATAAGGATTTTTAGTATAATTAAACTATAAACCAAACTTTTAACCGATTTTTAAATACTTTATTTTTTATAATTTTTTAAATTTTATATAATAGTTATTTATTTTATATATAATATTTAATTTAATAAGTATTAATATTTATATTAACTTTTTATTAATATATAAAGTATAAAATAAGGTTATACTTTTAAATAAAAAAATAGTTTTTTAAAAAACTTAAAAAAAAAAAAAAACTATTTTAAAAAATTTTATAATTTATTATATAATAAAGTAAAACTATTTATTAATATATATTAAAAATTTAAAATTATAAAAAACTAATATTATATAATATTTCTAATTATTTTGAAAAGTTATATAAAAAACAATTTTATTTATAATATTAGCTTTAATTATATATAAAAAGAAATTTATTATATAATAAATATATATTTTAATATAAATATAAACTATAGTTATTATTAAGTAAATTAAATAATAAGTATATTTATATATATATAAAAAAAAAATTTTCATAAATTTTTATATAAAATATTAAAATTAATAATTAATAAATTAATAAAAGTATAATATATATTTAATATAAGTTATTAAAGTAAAATTTAATTATATATAATAGTAATATAAGTATATTAAAGTATTTTTAAGCTTACTAATATATTAATGCTTTAAAAACTAATATATAAAAGTTTTTTTATAAACTTTTATATATATTTTTAAATTATAATTAATAACTAAAAAGAATTTTTTATATAATAAGTAAAAAATACTTACTATATTAATTAATAATATATATAAAGGAATTATATAAATTATTATATAAAGTTTTTTTTTAAAAATATTAATAAAAAGTAATTTAAATAATAAAACTAATAAAACATTACTTTTTTAAGCTTTTATATAAATAAAAAATGCTTTATATATTATAAAAAAAAATACTAATTAACTAAATATACTTTAAAAAAAAGGGCTTATATAAAAAACTAGGATTTTACTTTATATAAAATTTATTTTAAATAAACTTTTTTATTTGTTGAATTTTTAATATATTTACTAAAGTATAAAAAATATTTTAAATTAAAAAAAAAAGAAAATTACTTTAATTAAAAGTATAAAAAAGTAATTATTTAATTTTTAATAAATAATGTATTTATATATTATATAATAAAAGAAAATATTTAAAATTATATAATAATAATATTGTTAAACTAATTTTTGCTTTATAATTACTAGTATATAAAATATAAATGTATTAAACTTTTTAATAATTAGTAAAATTTAATTAAAAATATATATAAAGTTATATTTTTATATAAAAATTAATTGAATTTTAAATGTAATAAAAGTTAATTTTAAAAATAATAATACTTATAAATTAATAAGTATAATATAACTTATAAATAATTTTAATATAATAATTTATTATATTTTAAATATATTAATACTATTTTTATTTTTATTAAAAAATATAAATTAGATAAAAGTATATTTTAATAATATTTAAAATATAATTATATAAAAAAATAAAAGTATAATATTAATTATATATAAATAAAAATACTTATTTTTTAATTTAATAATATATAAAATAGCTAATTACTTTATAAAAATACAGTTATATAAGTTATATAAGTAATTTAAATACTTTTATATAAAAAAAACTTTAATAAATATTTAATTATATAAAATATAAAGTAAATTTAATAATTTTAAAAGAAATTTAAAAGTTTTACTATTATTACTAATTATATAATAAAATATTAAGTAAATTTAAGTTTATAAGTAAAAATAATTATAATTTTAATTATAAAGTAATAATAAATATTATATAAATAAACGAATATTAAGTTTTATATATAATTAATATAATAATATTATTTTAAATTACAATATTTTTTAAATTAATATTTTTATATAATATTTAAAAAGTATTATATAAATATTGGATTAATAAATATTAAAAACCTTTAAATTACTTTATATATAATTTAAAAACTAATTTTTTATTAAAAAAATTCCGGAATTATATAAAAATAATAAGTATATTATATAAAAAAATGCTTATTAAAGTATATTAAATAATAAATAAAATTAAAAAAGTATATAAATTATTAAAATATATATATAATATTTTATATATAAACTTTAATTAATATATAAATAATAAAGTAATTTTTTAAATAACTATTAAAGCGTTAAATAATATAGTAAGTTTAAATAGCTTTATATTAACTTTTTTAATATATAAAATATATTTTTAAATTAACTAAAATTTACTTTTATTTTTAAATATTATATAATATATAAAAGCTATTAATAAAGCTATAAAAATGCTATATAAGAAATAAACTAAAGTTAAAATTAATTGTATAATAAATTAAAAAAACGGATTATTATTATATAATGTTTTTATATTACTTTTTTAAAATAAAATACTTATTTAAAAAAAAAAGAAAAGCTAAAAAAAACTGTATAAAATTTAAATAATTAAAAAATAAAACATAATTATTAATTTAATTAATAAACTAATTAAATTTTAATATATATAAGTTAAACTTTATTATTATATAATAAAAATATTAATAAAAAAATAAAATTCAAAAGAAATATAGTTTATTTAACTAATTATTATATAAAAAAAACGTAAATAACTATATAAAAAACTATAAATTAAAATAACTTTTATATAATAATTTAATTAATTTTTTTATATAATAAAAAAATAATAAGCTTTTAATTTAATAATTAAATTATAGAAAAATAATATAATTATAATATTTAATAAACTTTTTAAAAAATTAAATATAATAAAAATTAATAATTTATTTGTGTAAAAAGTATTTAAAATATTTAAATATAATTTAAAGTTATATATAAATATTTAAGTTTTTAAATTAAATTTTATATAAAAATTTAAAAAAAAAAATACTTAATTTTATAAAAAATTTAAACTTATAATTTAAAAGTATAATAATATTAAAAAGAATATAGTTTTAATTTAATTACTAATAATTTAATAAATAAAGTAATAATTGTTATTAGTTTTAAAATTAACTTTTATATAAAATTATAATATATTAAATGAAATAAAAAATATTATATAAGTATATACTTATTTAAAAAATAATTTTATATAAATAATTTATATATAATTATTTAAAAAATTAAAAGTTAAATACTTTAAAAATATATTATTATAAATTATAAAACTATTATATAAAATAATAAAATTAAAGCTTTATTAATTTAAAATTTCTTATTAGTATTATTGAAATTAATTAAAAATAAAAGTATTTATATATAATTTTTATTTTTTTATTATAAAAAACCTTTTATATAACTTTAAAATTATAAGCTTATAAATAAATAATATTTTTAATTTTATAACTTTTAGTTTTTTAATTTAAAAAAAAAATTATAATAAATAAAGTTTTATATAAAATTAAAAAAACTTTATTATATAATAATTTAATTAAATTTAATAGTATATAAATAATTATATATAAAAATAAAATTATTATTATTTAAAAAAAGTAAATTAAATAACTTATTAAAATTAACTTTTATATAAAAAATAATA
>MU281505.1:0-25840 GCA_022385595.1 Xylaria palmicola
TTATTTTATAAAAGTTTTTATATTTTTAATTATTAAAGTTATTTATATATATATTTATTTATTATTTAAATATATATTTTATATAAAAGTATTTTATAATATAATATATAAAATATATATTTTATTACTTTTTTTTATACTTTTAAAATTAATTATTTTATTATTATATAATATAGTATTAATATATTTTTAAATTATATTTAAAAATAAGTTGGTTTTTTTACTAATTTTTTTATATAATAACTATTATAATTAGCTAGTTTTTAAGCTTATTAGCTTATAAAAGATTTTATTAGCTATAATTATTATATAATAGTTATTATTTAGTTTTATAATATAATAACTATAATTAATTATATTTTGTTTAATATATATATTTTAATATAATTAATATATAATAAATAGTTTAATTAGTAATAAAGTTATTTATTATTAGTTCTTTTTTATATAAAAGCTTTTTACTAATTAAAAAAGTTATTATAATTATATTAATAAAATTTGATTTGTTTTTTTTTTATTTTATAAAAGCTTTTTACTAATTAAAAAAATTACTATAATTATATAACAATAATTAAAAATTAATACAAAAGTTTTACTTACTTTAAAAACTAACTTATTTTTTAACTTTATTAATTTGCATTTACTATTATAAATATTAATTAATATTAGTAAAGCAATATATAATAATTTAATATTATATATTTAATATAGAAATAATATTAAAATAAACATATATTATACGAATATTTATTTTTATTAAAGGAAAAAAAAAGAATATTGGATTTTATATTATATAATAAAGTTTTTTTTTATTGCACGTTAAGCTTACTAAATTACATAATAATATAGTACGTAAATACGTATTATAAAATAAAGCATTATAGTTAAACAAAACACTAAAGTTTTAATATATAATTTTATAACTTTTTATATAAAAAATAATTTTTTATTTTATAATTAAGTTTTTTTTATATAATAATATTAACTAAGTATTTTATTGATAATTTAAAAATTTATAATTTTTTTTTTTAATAATATAAATTAGTATATAATAATAATTATACGTTATATAATTTATTTTATATTACAAATAATAATTATTTATAAACTATTTTAATTTTATATAAATTAGTTTTTAATATAATTAAATTATAATTAAACTTTTATTATATTATTTAATATAATTAATTACTAAAATAATAATAAGCTAAATAATAAACTTTTAATTATTAAAGTATTTAAATAAGAATTTAATTAAAAAATTATATATTTTAAATTATATAATATTAATTTTATTTTTTTAAAACTTATTTAAATATTTATTTTAATTATTAATATATTAAATATATTAAAAAACGTAAATAAAAAGTTTTTTTTTAAAATATATAAAATATATAATTATATTAAATATTTGATTTTTTTATTATATAATTATTTTAAAAAACTAAAATAACTAATATTAAAAAGTTAAAGTTTATATAATAAATATACTAGTATATAAAGTATAATAATTATATTATTTTTATAATATAATTTAAAATTAGTTAAATAATAGTTTTTATAATTATTAAAAATTAAAAAATAGTAAATACTTATTATATAATACTTTATATATTAATTAAAATATTTAATTTAATTTAAACTTTATTTATTTATTATTTAATTATTTTTTATTATAATAATTATTTAATTAAATAGTAATAAAGTATTTTTATATTAAAATAAAAAATAGTTTTTTTTTACTAAAATAATATATAGTAAAATAATATAACTATATAATAATATATTTTTAATTATTTAACTATATTACTTTTAGTTTTTTACTTTAATTAAACGTAATAATAATTAGTTTAAATTAAATTTTACTTATTATAAACTTAATTTTATTAAAATTATAAATATTTTTTTTTTAAATTTTATATTTATTAATTATATTTTATATAAAGTAAAACTATATATAATATATAATTAAATTTTTATAAAAAATATATTAATAATTAATTTTTTAATTAAAATACGTTATAAACTTAAGTTATTATTATATAAAGTTCAAAGTTTAGTTTTTATTAATATATTTTTTATTATATAACTTAAATAATTAATTAATTATATTTTTAATATTATTATATTTAAAAAAAAATAATTATAAAATTAAATTAGTAATATATTATATAATATATTGTTTTTCGAAATTCAAAAGTTTTTCAAAATTAGTAAGCTATTTATATTAAATATATTAACTGTAATTTTAATTAAATAATATATAATATAATATATTAAAAATTTTAATTATATATAAAATACTTAATTTAAATATTATATAAATTATTTATAATATAAAAATAATATTTAATTTATATTAAGTTATTATTATAATAATTAGTAAATATAAAGTTAATTAATAATATTTTATATAAAAGTGTAAAAAAGTTAAAAACTCGTTTAAATTAAAAACTCGTTTATAAAATGCGTTAAATATAATATTAAAAATATTAAAAAATTAATTTAAAAAAAAAATATTTTAAATAAAATTTTAATTATATATATAATTAATATAATTATTAAATATATTAAAAATAAATAAAAAGCATAAAAAAAAAGTTTATTATAAAAAAACTATTATATTATTTTATATTAAATAAAGTTTAATAAAAAAAAAAATTAAAAATATATTTAAAAATACATTTTTTATAAAACTATATTTTAAAATTAAATATTAAATTAATTTAATATTAAACAATTATAAAGCAATTTTAATAATTAATATAAAAAGAAATACTTTTAAAAACTAAATATAAAATATAAAACTTGTTATATAGTTAAAAAAGTACGATATTGTATATAAATAAAAAGTAAATACAAATAATTATTTAATTTATTTTTTTAATCAATTTAAATATAAAAATAAAACTTTTATATATAAAATTCCTTTATATAAAAGGAATTTTGCTTAGTTATACTGCTTAAATAACTAAGCTTATAGTTTAGTTAAATAGTAATACAAAAAAGTATTATATATAAATATATAATATTAATTGTAACTAATACCAATATTACAACATTAGTTTTCTTTTTTTTTTAATTGCAATATTTTTTTATATAAGTATTTTTAAAAGAAAAACAATAAATATAAAAAAAGTATGTAATACGTTGTTTAATAGCTTGTATATATCAAAAAGGAAAAAATAATGCTTTTTTTGTACAAATAGCTTTTTTTTAAAGTAGTTATTGCTTTTATAAAAGTACGTCGTTTGTTAAATGTTATTGTATATAATATAATGCTGTATAAAGTAAAACTATATTGTAATAAAAAGGATAAAAAAGGAAGAAATCCTTTTTTCTCCGAGGGCTACGATTTATTCTGTTAATATACGTACGGTACTTTATTACTTACGTTCGCAACGGCAGTTACGTACAGCTGCCACAAACCGTAACGCCCGGCGCTATAAGTAATGCTACGACAACATTACTTATATAAGCCGTAGCTTTAATAAGCTAAAGCCCTTGTAAAAAGCTACTTTTTATAAACTTATATTAAATTGCCCGTATATAAAAAGGATTTTACTAACTTTAGTAAGCAATTATTTACATATAAACTTTTTTATATTGCTTACGTTTTTTTTATAAGTTTTTTTTAATAGTTTTTTTAATAGTAAATTTAAAGCCGTAACAATTTTAATACTTTTTTAATAGCTTTTTATTATTACGTAATTTTAGTTTTGTTTTTCAAATATTAAATTTATAACTTTAGTTTAATTATTTAATTATGTAGTTAAACTCGTTTTTTTTATAATTAAACTAGTAATTTAGTACAACTTTTATTTTATAAATTTTTTTTTTTTTAAAAATTTTTATTTAGTTTTTATTAGTTTTAATAGTAGTATAAAACGTTTAAAAAAGTTATTTTTTTTAAAAATTAAATATAAATATTTTATTAAAATTACCGGGTAAATTTAAAAGTTATTAAAAAAATTAAGTTTATTTACTAAGTTATTAATATATTGTTTAATTATTTAAAAGCCGGACCGTTATTACGTATATTTTTATAACGGTTTATTAAATAAGTAATATTTTTTATATAAATGTAAATATATTTAATTACTTTTATAAAACTTAAAAAATTAGTATTTAAAGTTATACTAATGTTTAATAGTAATTTAAATAAAGTTTATAATTAAATAAACATTTTTTTAAAAGTATTTTTTAAAAAAACGAACATTAATAAAGGTTTTTTATTTTAGTATTTTTATTAAAATATTAGTTATATTAAATAATTAAAATCCTAATAATTATTTATAAAAAGTTAATTGTATTATTTTAATATAAGCTGCATTTAAGTTTTATTATAAAGAAAATATAATATTTATTTAGTTTATTTTTAGATTTATAAAGTTATAATATTATAATATAATTTTAATTATTTGGTTTTTACGTTTTAATAATCCGTTAATTTATAAATAATAAGTTATAATTATTAATAGTTTAGTTTTTAAAGCTTTTTATATACTTTATTAAAAAGTTAATATAAACTTCTTATTTTAATTAAATATAATTGCTTTTAAAATGCTTTAATTAAATAATAATAATTGTTTAATTATTGTTTTTTTTTTTATTTTTTAACTATATATTATTTATAATTTAATATTAGAAAAAAGCGTTTTAATATTAAGTAAAACACGGTTATTATTGCATTATAGGTTTTAAAGTACATTTTATTACTTATTAATTATTAAAACATATTTTGCGTTTTTTATTTTAATAAAACAAATATAAAATTAATAGTTATTATATATATAAATAGTAAATTCTTTAATTAAATAAGCTAAAAACTTTTTATTAGCTTTTATTTATTAGTTTAATTAAAATTATAAGCTTTATAATATTTAATATACTTTTTAATTAGCTATATTTTATTAGTAATTATATATAACTTAAAAGTTTATATTATTTATTTTATTTTACAATAGTATTTTTTATTATAAGTTATTTTAAATATTTTTTTAATTATTTTATATAGTATATATAAATATATAATACTATTATATATATTATAAATAAGTTTATTTGTTTTATATTAAAAAAAATAACTAAGCTTTAAAAAAGTTATAATATTTTTATTATTTATATTAACTAAAATGCATATATATTTATAATTTTTTATATAAACTTATTAAAACTTTTTAATTAAAATATTATTTATAATGGCTTTTATTGTTTTAATATACTAAATAATATTTAATATTATTTTTTAATTTAATTTACAAATTTATTTATTTAAGTTTTATATGTTAATAACGTTTTACAATTAATTAAATATATTAAGCATATAGTTTAATTTGCTTAACAAATAGTAAACTTAAAGCCCGTATTATAAAAGGTATACAAAAAAGTTAATAAAGCGTTTATTAGCCCGGTTAATAACTGTAATACGTAGTGTTATACGGTTTATAATGCTTTTTATAATTAAATAATTAGTAAAAATAATAACTAAAAGTTTATTTAAATAAATTATAGTTTTTAGCTTTTTTATTACTTATATTAAGTATATAACTTTTAGTTTAAAAAACTTATAATTAACTTTAATTTTAAAAAAATATTTATTAAAGTATATAATTAGTTAAATTTATATAAATAGTATTTTATTATTAGAATTTTATTTATATTTAAATTTTAAATAAAAAACTATAATATTGAATTTTTATTATATAAATTTATTAAGTTAAATAAATAATTGCTTTATTAAATTATAATAAAATAATATTATTTTATTATATATAATATTTTATATAGCTTTAAAAAAAGTGATTTTAGTTTTTATTAAAATATAATACTTTATTTTAATATATGCTTTTTATTTATTTAGCTTATTATTTTTTACTTTTTTAACTTATTGTTTTTTTATTAGTAATATTATTTTTTATTTTTATAATAGTTTAATTAGCTTAATATAATAAAGTATTAAATTACGTAAAAATTTAGTAAAACTAATATATTATTTAAAAATTTTTAGTTAGTTAAAAAACACTAGGTTTTTAATAACTACTATATAACTTTTTATATTAGTTAATTTTAAAATATTAATTTAAAATCCTAATAAATTTATAAAAAAGTATTTAATAAATAACTTTGTTAGTAATATTATAATGTTTTTTTTTTAAAATATATTAAATATAATATATAAGTATTTTTTATATTGCTTTATATTATTAAAAAATATAATAATATTATTAATAAAAGCTTAGTAAAAATGTTTATATTTACAAAATAAGTTGTTTATATCTTTTTATATGTATATTAAATTATTTTAAAACTTTATTATTACTATTTAATATTATTTAATTCCTTTAAAGCTTATTATTACAAATTGGTTTTTATAATTAAAGTATATTAAAAACTAATAAAAAAACACTATTATATTTAATATTATAATATATAGTTTTTTATATAAAAAAAATATTATTTTAATTTAAAAAAGTAAAAAATAATTATTTAATATTATTATTTTATTAAAGTTTTTAAAGTTTATAATAACTTATTTTTTTAAAATTATTTTGTTTAATAGTTTGTTTTTATTAAAAATTTTACATTATATAATAAATATAAAATAAGTAAATAAAGTTAAATTATTTACTTATTTTATTTGTTTTTATTTATAAAAGCTATTATAATACTTATTTAGTATATTTATATTTTTATAATTTAAAAAATATATTTAGTTATTTATTTTTATATTTTAATTTTATTATTTTTTTATTAGTAAAACTTTTAATTATTAGTTAATTAATATATTAATTATATTTTTATTGTTTTAAATTATAAATAACTTAGTAAGTTTTTAAAACTTTTTAATTAAAAATGCTTTTTTTAAACAAATATATATATTTATTTTAGTTTTAATTTTTAATAAGTTTATAAGTTTTTTAATTTTTAAATTAAAATATACTTTAAGTATTTTTAAATATAGTTTTTTTAAAGTTATTTTAGCTTTTTTTTTTGTTTTAAAAAACAAAATATTAATTTTTTTAATTATAACATAAATTACATTAGTAAATAAGGTGTTTAATACGAATATATTAAACTAAATAATTATAAAATTAATAATTTTATTAAAAATAAAAGTTTTTTTAAATAATATAATATTAGTAATTATAATTATAGTAATTAAAATAATTTTAAATTTATAATTTATTAATATAATAAAAATATAAGTTATTTTATTATATATACTATTAATTTTCTTTTATAAAAAGTTAAATATTATAAAAGTTAAATTTTATATTAATAGTATTTCTATTATAATATTTATTATAAAAGTTATTATAGTTATTATAAATATTAAAATATATAATATACTTTTTAAAATATTTAATATATAATTAATATATTTATTTTTATATATAGTATTTAACTTTATTTCCTTTATAATAGTAATATATTTATATAAAATATTAATTAATAGTATTACTTATAGTATTTTAGTATTTATTAGTATATTTATTATAATTAAAATTAACTTTTATATAAAAAAGTAAAAATTATAGTTAGTAAAAAAAAGCTTATAATTAACTACTATATAAGCTATTTTATTACTTTTAAATAAAATTTTTTTTTTATTTATTACTTTTTATACGTATTTATATATGCGGGTTTAAATATTAAATTTAATTTAAAATCTTTTTAAATTAAAAAATAAAATTATTTTAAATATGTATTATATATTAGGTTTATATAAAATAAAAAATTCATTTTTAAAAAGTAAATTAAATACAAAATCGTTTATTATTTATTTTTTTTTATAAAATTTCTAAATTATAATGCATTTATTAGTATTACATTTTTTAATATAAAATATAAATAATATATATTTTATAAAAGTTATTAACTTAAATTTAATACTTTTAGCTTTATTTTATTATTTAGTAATAATATGTTTAAGTTTATTTAAAAAAATACAATTAATATATATAGCTTTTATATTAAAATTAGTATATATTAATACTTTTTTTTTTTTAAAAAAAGTTATAATAAAAAATTAAAACTAAATATATTTAAAGTATATAAAGTTTTTTTTAATATTATAATTAAAAGCTTTTTTTATTTTTAAAATATTATTATTAATATTTTATATATTAGTATTAAATTTAAAGTTTTTTTTAATATAATGCATTTTAGTATTTTTATTAATAAAGTTATTAAAGTTTTTTTTGTTTTTTATTTAAATTATTATTATATATATTGTTTTGCTTTTAATATTATTATAGTATTTTAAATATTAAAATAAAAGGTTTTATAAAAGTAAAACAGTTTTATAATATTTATATATTTTTTTTTAATAGCTAGTAGTAAAAACGTTTTTAGTTTTTTAAATATAATTTTTAATTAGTATTTATATAAATAAATATTTTTTTCTTTACTAATATTAAATTTTTATTTACATTTATAATAAATAAAGTTAAAAGCTAATTAATATAATGTTTTAAATACTTTATAGTTTTTTTTTTTATTTAATAAATAATAATCTAATTAATTATTTATTTATTTTATTATAAAGTATATATAATTTTAATTATTAAAGTTTTTATTATTATATTACTTATTTTTTAATTAGTTATTATATTATAAATAATTATTATTTTTATTATAATTGTAATTTTGTTTTTAATTATAATTATAATTTTAGTTTTAATTTTAATAATTATTATATTAATTATTTTAATATTTGTATTTTTAACTAGATTTTTTATTATATTATTAAGAATTATTTTAACTACTTTTTTAATAATTGTTTTTATTTTTACTAAATTAATACTATTAGTTTTTTTTGTAATAATGGTTTTTTTAGTTATAATTATTAAATTAGTTATAAAAACAGTTTTTAAACTTATTTTAAAATTTTTATAAATTATTAAATTTTTTATTATTATAATAAAAAAAGCTTAAATATTAATAATTTTTAGTTTTAATAAATATAATTTTATTACTTTTTAAATATAAGTTTTAATTATTTTAGTTAATTAGTTTATAAATAAGGTTTTATATATTTTTATAAGCTTTTTTAATTTATAATATATATTTTTTAAATTATTACTTATTTTAAATAGTTTTAAAAAACTATTTAAATTTAAAATATATATTATTTTAAATTTAAATTATAATTCTTTTTTAATTAAAGTTATTATTTTTAAAATACTTATAATATAAGTATAATAAAGCTTTTTTTATATATATTATAAAAAAATATACTTATTATTATAAATATTATATAATATAAGTTTTTTTTTTTAAATTTATAAGTTATAATATTTTAATTAATTATAAAATGTTAGTTTATAATTTTTATTATTTTATTAAAGCTTTTATATTATAGTTTATTATAATTATAGTAATTTAATTTATTATTTTATTATAAAATAATTAGTTTTATTTAAAAAGTTTAAAATATAAATTTAATTTAATTTTTATATATTTTATTTAAGTTTTAATCTTTAGTAAATAAAAAAAAGTAGTTTAAAAATAAATATATATTAGTAAAAATAATGTTTTTTCTTTTTATTATAACTTTAAAATTTTTTAAGTTATTATAAACAAAGTTAAAAATACTTATTTTTTTTTTTTAAAGTTTAATACTTTTTTTATTAGTAGTTTTTAAGCTTTTTATATTATAACTATTAAAGTAACTTTTATATTAAAAATTATAAAAGTAATTTATAATTAAATTATTAAAATTACTATTATTACTATTATTATTATTATTATTACTAAAGTTAAAGTTTTATATTTTTTTTTAAATTTTAATATAAGATTTATATTATATATTTTTTAATAAAGCGTTATTTTACGTACTTTACTTTTAGTTTTATTTTAAAATAAAGTTTTAATTATTATTTATAATAACCGGGTTTTTAAAAAAATCATTTTTAATAATAAATTAAATTACTTTTTATATAATTTTATTAAGTTTTTTTAAATTAAATTTAATAATAAATATTTATTTTTTAAAAAAGTTAATAATATTATTAATTTTATTATTAGTTTTTATAATATATTTATTTATAGTTTTAATTTTATTATAAAGTTTTAATAAAACTTTTTTATAAAGCTTATATTTTTAATATAAGTACTTTATAATAGTTATATTAACTTTAAGTTTTATAAGTTTAAATTAAAGCTTTATATTTATTATTTATAAGGGTTACTATTTTAAAAAACTAACTTTTAAATATAAATATATTAAATATATTAAACTTTACTATATTAATTTTTATAGCATTATTTAGTAATATAATACTAAATATATTTATTATTTTAATATTTACTTATTAGTTTACTAATTAGTTTAATAATATAAAGTAATTTATAATATAAAAAAAAAAAAAAAAATAAGTTTATATTATTTATAAATTAATTAAAAAAGGAAATTTATAATATTTAATTTAAATTAAAATATAAAAGTAAATTATTAAACTTATATTTTTAAAAGTAATTTACTATTATATTTTATTTAAAAGTATATATAATTAATTAATATAAAAAGTTTAAAACTTAATAAAATATATTAGTTATACTTACTTTTTTAAAAGTAATTCGTTATTAAACTCCGTTTTATAAAATATATATAATTAATTAACAAAAAAAATATAAAAGCTTTTAAAAGTAATTTACTATTATACTTTATTTATATAATATATATAATTAACCAATTTAAAAAGTTTAAAATATAATATATAAAATAAAATATAATAATAATAGTTTAACTAAGTTAATATTTTTAATTTAACTATATAAAATATAATATTTATTATATAAAAAAGCTCCCGGTTTAATAAAAAATTAAAAAGTAGTTTAATTTAGTTTAGTTTAATTTTTATAATAAAAAAATAAAAGTATTAATTTAATATAATGCTATATAAAGTAGAACTATATTATAATAAAAAAAATAAAGAAAAAAAAAATCCTTTTTTTTTCGAGGGCTACGATTTATTTTGCTAATATATGTACAGTACTTTATTATTTACGCTCGCAGCGGCAATTGCGTGCAGCTGCTACAAACCGTAGCGCCCGGCATTGTAAGTAATGCTGCGACCGCATTACTTACGTAAGCCGTGGCCTTGACAGGCTAGGGCCCCTGCAAAGGGCCACCTTTTGTAAACTTATATTAGTATATTTGGCTTTTTAAAAAAGAAAAGGGGTATATATGCCGCTTACGTTTAATAATTGTACAATTTATATAAGTTATTATACATAGCTTTTTATAGTTTTTTAATAAGTGTTTTAATTTGTATAAGTAATTTATTAATAAAAACTAAAGTTTTAAATATTTAGTTTAAAATACGTTTTATAAATGCATTTATTAAATTATTTTTACTATTAATTTATTGTACTTTAAAAATCTTTTTTTTTTGTACGACTTTTAAAGCAATATAATATTAATTATTAATTTTTTTCTTATATTATTTTTAATTTTACTATATAGTTGTACAAAAATTTTAAATTTAAATATAATATAATAAAAATTAAAAGTAAGTTTAATACTTTTATAATTTTTTAAAAAGTTATATAAAAAGCAATAATATTATTAAATTTATTAATTATATTATATAACTTATTAATTAAAACGCTTTATATAATATGTGTATATTTATTTAAGTTTTAATATATAATATTGCTTTTAATTTTAAAATTAAAATTTATTAGGTTTTTTATACGAGTTTTTATTATTAATATAATAATAAAGCCAAATTAAAAAGTTATATTTATATTATTTATAAAAAAGCTGTTTATAAAAATAAATAGCTTTATATAATAAAAATTAAAAAAAATAAATATAAAGCTTTTAAATAAGTTGTTTTTTTATTATTTAATTTGCTTATTTAATGCTTTTATATTATATAATTATAATTTAAATATTTATATTATTATAATAAAGTTATATATAGTTTTTAGTTAATATATACTATTAATATATATATTATAAGCTTATTAAAAAACGTAAACTTAAGTAAATTTTTTTATATAAAAGTTAATTTTTACTAAGTTTTTTATTTAGCTTTTTTAAGTTATTATAATATTATTTTTATATAAAAAGATTTTTTTACTATTAAATTTAATTAAATAATTAAAAAATAAGGTTTTTTTTATTTTTATATAAAACTTTGCTTATTAAAGTTCTTTTTTTTTTTATATAAAAAAACTTAGTATTATAAAACTTAAAGTATTGTCCGTTTATATTTTTGTAATTGTAAAAATATTTAAACTATTGTATAACGTATTACACGGGCGAACCGCGTATACGGGCGAACCGCGCATACGGGCGAACCGCGCACTTTTTGGCACTTCCGTACATAAAACTAAAATAACTCAACTAAAACAAAAAAAATCAATTTAAACTAATTAAAATTATTTTTACTAAATACTTTTATATTGTTTTAATATATATAAGTATTATATTTAAACTTACTATAAAATTTATAATATTATTTATATATTATACTTTTTTTTATATAATAATTACTTAATTATACTTTTTTATTTATTTAATTATTAATAACTTTTTTAGTTTTTAAATTTTATTTATATTATATAATAAGTGCTTTTTTTATTTAAATATGTTTTTTTTTTATATAGTAATATTAACTTAGTTTATAATTTACTTTTTAAAGTTTAATTATTTTAGTTTATAATAAAAAAACTTTATAGTTTAATATGCTTATACTTTTTGTAATTAAATTAATTATATTTAAAACAATAATTGAAAAGCTGTTTAAATATTATATAACTTTGTTTTTAATATATTAGGCTTATAATTCGGCATTTTGTGCGTTATATAGTAGTTATAACCTTTAAATTTAAAGTTTATTTAATAATTTTAAAAGTATTTTAGTTAAATTTTTAGGCGTAAATTAGGAAATAATATATATTAAGTTATATAAAATAAAGCTAAACTGTTTTTAGTTACTATAAATATTTAATTTAATTATTAAAGTATTATATATAATATAAAATAATAAAAAAAAATCTTTTTTTCTAATATATATAATATAAACTTAAGTTAATTTATTAATTTTTTTTTTATATATACGTTTTAAAAAGCTAAAATACTTAATATTAAAAAGCTAAAGTTTATATAATAAATAAAAAGCTATATAAAATGTAATAATGTTATATTTTTTAGTATATAATTTAAATTTAATAAAATAATAGCTTTTATAACTATTAAAAATTAAAAAGTAATAAATACTTTTTGTATAACTAGTTATATATTTATTAAAATACTTAATTTAATTTAAACCTTTTTTATTTATAATTTAATTGTTTTTTATTATTATAATTATTTAATTAAATAATAAACTAGTATTTTTATATTATAAAAATAAGTAAATAAGCTTTATTAAAATAATATACAGAAAAATAGTATAGCTATATAAAAAAATAATTTAAATAATTATTAACTATTTATAATTACTTTATTATATAGTTTTTAGTTTTTTATATTTTTTAAATAAAGTAATAACTATTTTAAATAATATTTTACTTATTATAAACTTAGTTTTATTAAAGTTATATATATATTTTTTTTAGTATACTTTTTAATATAATTATATTTTATATAAAAATAAACTAAATTTAATATATATTAGGATTTTTATAATAAATTTATTAGTAATTAATTTAGTAATTAAAATACGTATAAAAGTTAAATTATTATTATATAAAAATTAAAGTTTAATTAATTTTAACTAAAAATATATTATAATTATATAATAATTAATTAGTTATATTTTTATTATTATATAGCTAAAAAAAAAATGCTTATAAATTTAAGTTAAAAATATATTATATAATTAATTTTTTTTTATTTTTTAATAATTTATTTAAATTTAAATATAAATTTTATTATAAAAGCTTATTTATATAATATTAATATACTATTATTTTAATAATATTGTAGATTTTTACTATATATTATATAAATAATTTTTTATTACGTTTTAAAACTTGTAATACAAGTTGTATATTTTTTTTTTTATATAAATAAAGTATATTATTATAGTTAAAAAAAAGTAAAAAAAAAATAATTTGTATAAAAGTACAAAAAGTGCGCAGTTCGCCCGTGTACGCGGTTCGCCCGTGTAATACGTTATATATAAAAAATATAAGTTATATATAAAAACTTGCATTTTAAGCCTTTTTTAATAGTATTAATAATAAGTTTTAAATTAATATAGTTTTAACTTCGTTAAGCTATATAATAGTTATATAATTTGTAAAATATTTTTAAAAAATACTTATTTTTTAATTTTAAAAGTAAATAAATAAAAATATTATATAATAACTTATTTACAAATTGTATATAAATTTAAATAATATTTTAAAGTTTATATAATGTTTTAAAATTTTATATAAAAGCAAGTTTAAAAACTAAAATTAACTATTAGTTTATTTACTAAATTATTAATAATTATATTAAAATTATATTTTTTTTAATATTATTATACTTTTATATAACTAATTTTAATTTTTTATATCGTTTAATATTTTTTTTTTTTACTTTTTATATAAAATAAAATTTAAAAATATATTTTTTATTATATATTTTTAAATTATATATAATAAATTTAAAAATACTTTATATAACGAGTTTATTAATTTTTATTATATTTAACTTTTTAAAAAGCTTATTTAAAAAAGTAATAATTTTATTTATATAAAGTTTAATTATTAGTTTTAAAGCTTATTATTTTTTTAAAATTAAAAAAACTTGTATTATTTAGTTTTTATATAATAAGTATATAATAAGCTTTTTTTTTAATTAGCATTGTTTTTTTTAAATTATTATTAGTTAAATAAATTATATATTGTTTTTTTTTAAGTTAATTATTTAAGTTTCTTTTATATAGTAATATAATTTAATTTATATATATTAAAAGTAAATTAGTTTATTAACTAAAGTAATAATTATATTTAAGTTTTTAATTGTTTTAATTTTGTATAAGCTTTTTTAGCTTTTTTTCTTTTTTTTTATTAGAATTTTACTATAAAAAGAAAAAGTAAGTATATTATACAAAAATAATCCTTTTTATTTTTTAATTATATAGCTAATTTTTACTTTTATATAATTTTTTTACAGTATTTTTATTGCTTTTTAAATAGTTATTACTTTTTATATAAAAGTTAAAAAAAAAAAAAGAGTTTTTATTAATATAAAAGTACGTTTTAAAAATAAAAAAGTTAATATAAAGCTGTTTAGTTTTACTATATTGTTTAAAGCTTTTACAACTATTTATAAAATTAACTCGTTATTTATTCGTATGTTAATTTCTTTTTAAAAGATATTATATATATGTTTTAGCAGTCCGTATATTTTTTTTACTTTTTTAACCGTTTAATGTACTTTTATAAGCATTTTTTAACATTATATACTTATAATTTTAACATAATTTTAAAATTTATTTAAAAAAAAGTTCGTTTTAAAATTATATATAATATTATTAAATAGTTTTTAATAAATATTAATTTAATACTTATATAATACTTTTTAAATATTTTATATAAATATAAATTTTAAAAAAATAATTATTTAAAATACTATTATAATATTAATTATATATAATACCAATTAATTTCTTATTAATACAACATTTATAACTACTTTATAATTAAATTTGTAATTATTTTTAATTATAAATTTAAAGTAACGTAGTACTTTGTTATATATTTAATAATAATAATAAAACTTTTAAATTTTTTTTAAAATTAATTATTTAACTTTATATTTTATATAAAATAATATTTTATATAATTATTATAATTTAATTTTAATTAAATAACTAGCTATTTTATATAAATTAATATTAAAAAATAAATAAATTTATTTATATATAATAAAAAAAGTACTTTTATTCCTTTATATAATAATATTTTTTATATTATTAAAATATACTTTTAAGCAATTTACATTTTTTAATAAAAATAAAAACAAAATAAAAGTATTAAATATATAAAATATCGTATAACTAATTTAATTATTAATTTTTATTATATTAATAAATATTATTATATAACTTTTATTAAAATTAACTTTAATTATTTTAAAAACTTAAGTAATTTTTATATAAAAGTTTTTTTATATATATATTTTTATTTATAATTTTCTTATAATTAAAAACTTTAAAGCGTTTATATTTTAAATAATATTTTAATACTTTGTATAATATTAGTTATTAAATATAAATTAGTTTAAAAGCTTATTTAACATTATTATTTAAATATTTTTTCTAGTTATACAATATAAAAATACGTTATTTATTAAATATTATATTATATTTTCATTATATAAATAAAAGTCTTTTTTTTCCTTTTTTTTATATAATTTTAAATAGCTTTTATATTTAATAAAGTAAATTAAAAACTTTTTTAAAGTTAATTTATTTTTAAATATTATTTTATATATATTAAAATATTAACTTTTTATATAAAACTTTTTTTAAAAAATATAGTTAATTAATTAATATTTTTTTTTTTAATAAATAAAGTATTTTTTATTTATATAAATATTATTTTAAAAATATGTATTTATACGATTTTAACTAAAGTACTATTTTTAAGCATTTTTTAAATATTATGTAATACTTTTGCTTTATATAAAATATTAATTAATTTAATTATAGCGTTGGTTTATATAATATATATATATATTTTTTTATATAAAATGTTTATTTAATATATTGTTTTTAATTTAAAAGTATGTATAAAAGTTAAAAAAAAAGCTTTTATATATAAGTTTTTAAAAAATAAGCGTTATTTTAAATTTTAATATACTTTTGTATATTTATATAATAATTGTATTAAAATGTATTTTATTTACGTATTTTGCTTTAAATACTTTTTGTACTTTTAATAGTTTATTAATTATAGTTTTTAATACTTTATATAAAATAAAGTCCTTTTTTTACTTATATATTTATAAAAAAATAATATTTGTTTAATTAGTTTAATATTAGTTATAATTTATAACTGTATTAAAATACAAATTTATAATATTATATATTTTTTTTTATATATAATTAGTAAAAATAGCAAAAAATACGGTGTAAAACTACTTTTTTATTATTTTAAATTTTTAATAAAAGTTTACAAATTTTTATACTTTATTATATAATAAGTTGTACGGCTTTTAAAGTAGTTTCTTTTTTTTTATTAAGTTTTAAAAAATATTTAATATTTTACTAAAAAAGTAATTTTATTTTAAATATTATATATAAATAAAATTTAAATTTAAAATATAAGTACTTTAATATTTAATATTATATGAAAAGTTAATTATTTAAAAGTTTATAAAAGGTATTAAAAAACTAAGTATTTTATTATGTATTAAAAGTATAATATATTCTCGAATTATATAATAAAGTTATTACTTAGTATAAAAAATAAGTAATGTTTAATAAAAAAAAGTATTTTTTAAAAGTTTATTTTTAGTTTTTTATTATTGTACAAAAGTATATTCTTTTAAATAAAGGGCTTTTTTTAACTTTATATATAAAAGTTTTTTTAAAATTATAATTTAATGTTAAAAATAAATATAATAAAGCTTTTTTGTTATATAAATAAGTTTTAATTTTAATTTAAAAGTTATTAACTTAAAATAAAAAAAGTTAATAGTTATATAATCCTTTTTTTTTTAAAAAAAACAGAATATATTTAAAACTTTTTATAAAAAGTTAAAGTTTATATATTAAAACAAAATTGCTTTTTATAAGTTATACAATACGGTTTTTTTTTTAATATAATATAAGCTTTTAATTTAAAATGCTTTTTATATAAAATATATTATAAATTTTAATAATAATTTTATTATTAATATGTTAAAGCATTTATATTCCAGTTAATTTAAAATTTTTAGCTAATAATTTTTAAAAGATTTTTAGTTTATATAAACTTTAGTTATATTTAATATAAAAGTATATAGTTTATATATTAATTTTTTTTAAAGTTATTATATAAAAGTTATATAAAGTATTATTATATATATAAAAGTTAATTATTTTTTATATAATAGTTAAAAAAATGCTAATAAATTCTAAGATTTTTTTTATTATAAATTTGTATAAAAGGTTAATAAAAAGGATTAAAAGCTGTTTTTTAAAAGGTTTTGTATTTTTATACGTTTGTTTTTAATAATTATTATATAAATAACTATTATTTAATATTATAGCAAATAAAAAAGGGTTTTAATTATAAAACGAACTTTTACACAATTTGTATAATTGAAATTAAAAGTAATATAATTACTTATTATTAATTAAGCTTTTGTATAAAAGTTAAACTAAAGTATAAAAAAAGTAATTAATTTATTTTTTTATTAGCTTATTGTTAAAAAAACTAAAATATAATACAAAATATGTAATTTATATAAAAACTTATTATTAAAGTATAACTACGTTAAAATTCCGTTTTTACTTTACTAATTTATGTTTTTTAGTTAAAAACACTAATTAGTATTGTATAACTAAAAAGGTACAATATTATATATAAATAAAAAGTAAATACAAATAATTATTTAATTTATTTTTTTAATTAATTTAAATATAAAAGTAAAACCTTTATACGCAAAATTCCTTTATAAAAAAGGAATTTTGTTTAGTTATACCGTTTAAACAACTAAGTTTACAGCTTAACTAAGTAGTAATACGAAAAAGTATTATATATAAATACATAATACTAATTGTAATTAATACTAATATTATAACAAAACTTATAATAAAAAATTAAATATATAATAATATATATATAATATATATATAAAAAAATTTCAAATATATAGTTTTTATAAAAAACAAATTAATAATTATTTATAAAACTATATTAATAAAATAAAATAAGTTATTTAATATTAGTTTTTAAAAATTAAGATATAATTTTTAAATAAAATTTAAATTTTTTAATTAAATATATAAATAATAAAATTTTAAAAATATAATAATAAAATAATAAATATAAAATACATGTTATATAAAAAATATACTAATAAAATAAAATATTAATATAAAATTAATACTTATAAAAAAAGTAATTAATATTTTTAAAAAAATAATAATATATTAAATAAAAACTTTAATTAAAAAAAATAATTTAATTAAAAAATAATAAAAAATATTTATAATAAACTAATAATTAATTTAAAATATTATAAAAGTTTTAAATATTATATATATTAATATAAATTTATAATATTAAAATATAATTTTAAAAGTGCTTATAAATATTAAAACTTTAATAAACTTTATTTTTTAAAAAATTATAAATAAATTAAATATATTAATAAACTTAAAAATAATACTTTATTTACTTTAAATTATTAATAAAAGTTTGATTTTTTATAATTATAAAATTATTAAAAAAAAAACTACAAAACTTTTTTTTAATAATTAAAAATACAAAAAAAAACTTAAGTTTAATATTATAAAAATCTTAAATTATAATATAATTTTAAAAATATTTTAATTATAAAAAAGTAATTTAAAAGTAAATAAGAAAATAAATTAACTTTAGTAAAATATATTAAAAAAAAGTAATAAAAATTATAAAACTTAAAAAAAATCTAAAAATATATTTATAAAAAAAATAAAAATAATAATATATTTATTAATTTATATATTAAAGTTAAAATTATTAATTAAAAATAAAATATTTTTAAAATATATAAAATTTAATAAGTTATTTTAAAAAAAACATAATATTAAAACAAAATTACTAAAATATAGCAAATAAAACAATTAAATATTATTAATTAAAAAACAAAAATTATAATATTATTTATTATTATATATAAACTATAAATAATTATAAAAACTATATAAGGATTTTAATAAAAATTTAATAAAAAAATATATATAATTTTTAATATTTTTAATTAAATTACTAATTATATAAATATTTAAAAAATTAAATAAAAATAAAAAAGTTAAATAAAAATTAGTAATAAATTATTAAAATATAAACTTTAAAATAAAAAAGTTTATAAAACCTTTATAATAAATTAATAATTGATAAAATTAATTATAAAAAGTAAAATAATTAATAATATTAAATTTATTAAATATAAATTACTTTAAATAATAAATAAAAAATAATATTTAAAACGTTATATAAATTATTTAAATACTTGGTTATATTATTTAAATTTACTAATATATTAGTAAATTTTTAAATAAAAATTATTAATATTTAAAAAAAATTTATTAATTAATTTATAATAATATAAAATATAAAATTATTAATATATTTAAAAAAAACCAAATTTTAAAAATAAAAAGTAAATTTTTTTAAATTTATAATTACTTTAAAAAAAGCACGAATTTAAAATTTTAAAATTAAAATAATAAAAAAGTAATTAGTTTTAAAAAACATAAAAAATATAAAACCGTTTATAAAATTTACAAATTATATATAAAACTTTATAAAAAACTTTAATAAATTTATAAGTTTATTTATAAATAAAATAAAAAAAAAAAGTTTTTAATAAATAAAATAAAAATAAAAAGCTTTTTAAAAAATAAAAAACCTAATTATAATAAAACCGGTATTAAATTTATTAAACTTTAATAAAAAATTTAAAATTAAAGTTAATATATATAATAATATAATAAATAGTTAATTAAAATAATAAAATAAAAATAAAAAATTGTTAAAACTTTAATATTTTGTTTAATTGTAACGCTTTGTTTTACAGTACGTATTTACGTACTATATTATTATGTAATCTAGTAAGTTTAACGTGCAATAAAAAAAAACTTTATTGCACGACACAAAATCCAACTTTTTTTCCTTTTTTATTTTTTATAAATAAATATTCGTACAACACGTATTTATTTTAGCGTTATTTCTACGTTAAACGTGCGGTATTAAATTATCGCACATTGCTTTACAAATAAAAATTATATTTAATTATATTTTTTTTTAAAAAAATTTTAAAATTACAAATTAATTATTTATTATTAAATAAAAAACTAATAATAATTATTTATATAAACTAATAATATTAATAATAATTGATTTAAATTATAAAAACTTTATAATATTTATAATTATAAAAGTATTAAATAAATAAAAAATAAAATAAATAGAATTTTTATTATAGTTTAACTTTAAAATTATTTATATTAAAAGTAAAAAAAAAACATTTAAACTAATATTTTAAGTAAAAAAAGCAATTATAAATAAAAAAAAAAAAAAAAATTAAATATTTTTAAATAAAAATTACAATAAAAGTTTTATATTTATTATATTTATAATTAATTATAATAAAATATATAATTAAATAAAAAACATTATAATAAGCAAATTTATTAAAAAAATAAAAAAAAACTATAGTTTTAAAAACTAAAATTATATAAATAATATTTTAATTTACAAAAGAAAAATATATATATTAATAAAACTATAAAAAAACATTATATAAAAAGTATATAAAAACTTATTATTAAAATACTAAAAAGTATTTAAAATAATAAAACATATTAAAAATAATAAAACATATTAAAAATGCAAAATATTACTAATTAAATATTAAAAAATTAATAAAAAAAGTTTTAAAGCTATATAATATATATAAAAAAGCAAAAACATTATAATATAAATTATATAAGTTATTATAACTAATTAAATTACTAAAATAAATTTAAAAAGTTATTATATTTTATTTTATAATTAAATTATTAAAATTAATAAAATTAATAATAAAAGTAAAATATAATTTTATTTTTATAATTATAAAAAAACTTATATATATTAGTATAAAATATATTTTTAATTAATATAAAATTTTAAAAAAAATTATAATAAATTAAAAAAGTATAATAGTTTTTAAATTTTAATATTTATTAATAAAAGCATTAAAAATATAATATAAAATATAAATTATTTATTATTTATAAATAAATAAATATATTAAAAAACTAAATTAAATATTTAAATAATACTTTTAATATTATTTTAATAAATAATAAAATAATTAAATTAAATTATTATTAATAATATAATATATATATAATAATTTAATAAATAAATTTATAAAAATATTATTATTTAAAGTAAATTATAATTTTAATTAAAATAATTTATAAATAAACATTTAAAAAATTACTATATTATATATAAATATTTAAATTAAAAAACTATTTAAATTATAAAAATAATTATATAATAAATTAAAATTTATTTAAAATAAAATAAAAAAGTATTATAATTAAAACAAATTATTAAAACTAATTATAAAAAAAAAAAAAAAATTTATTTTTTAAAATAAAATATTAAAATAAAAAAACTAAATAATAAACTTAATTTTAAATAAATTAAATTATTTAAAATTAAAAAAGTTATATTATAAACTAATTATTAATTATTATTTTTTAAAAAAGTAAGAATATATTTAATTTTTTATATATTATTATTAAAACTAATATTAAATAATATAATATTTAAAATAAAACTTAAAATAAAAATTAATTAAAATAAATATATTATTAAAAAAGTATTAAATTTCTTTAAAAATAAAAATATTATTAAATATTTAGTTAAATAAAAAAAAGTATTTATATATAAAAAATATATAAAAGTTTAAAAAGTACTTATAAAATATTATTAAAGCTATAAATTTATTTTATTTATAATATTTTATTTAACTAAAGTTAAAAAAGCAAAATTAACTTTTTAAAATAAAAAAAAACCTAAAAAACTTTAAATAAAGTTAATAAAAAACCTAAATATTTATATTAAAGTATATTAATGTTTTTTTTTTTTAATTTGCTGTTTTTATTTTTTTTAATAATTAAAAACTATAATAAAAAACTTTAATATTACGTTTTTTTTACAATTTATTTTATTTTTTAAAATAATTTAGTTTTACTAAAGTTTTTTTTAAAAAAGTATAAAAAGTGCGTAATTTTATATAAGCTTATTAATATTTAATTTTTAATTTATAATATTTATTAATAATATAAATAAAATTAAACGTTAAAAATAATATTTTATAAAACTAATTATATTTAATACAAATATTATAATAATTAAATTTAAAAACATAAATATAAAAAAAACTAAATAAAACGTAATAAAAATAAAAGTTATTAAGAATATTAAATTTAATAATATATAAAAATAAATAAAAACATTTAAAAATAATATTATAATATATTATATAATAATAATTAAAAAACGCTATAATAAAACTATAAAAAAAAATAATAAATAAAAAAAAAAACTTATTTAGTAAATATTTATTAAAAATAATAAACTTAAAAAAAAATTATAATATTACAAACTAATAATATAACTATATTATATATTTAAAATATATAATTAATAAAAAAAAAAAGTATTTGAAAAATAAACTAAAATTATTAAAAAGCTAAAATTATATAATAAAATTAATAAATAAAAGTAAATTATTAAAAGTAATTAAAGTAAATAAGTAAATATAATTACTAAAGATTATTAAAAGTAATTAAATAATTTAAGTAAATACAATTATTAAAACGAACTAAAATTAATTAAATAATTATAATTGTAATAATAAAAAAAAAAATAATTATATAATAAAAAATAAGTTTTTATATTTAAACATCTATTATTTTACTTATTAATTTAAATATTTATTTAGTTTTTAACATTAAATTAATAAATTCTTTATAATTTAACGATTTATATTTAGTTTTACTACGCGTAGCTTTTATTAATAAGTTTATTTTTAATTAAACAACGTTTATAATACGAAACTAATTATATAATACTTAATATACTATATAACAAAATTATTACATTTAATTAATAAAGTAATTATTATATTTATTTTCTTTTTTTAATAATATATATTTTATAATTTTAATTTTAAAAAGCTATTTTATTAAAAAGCAATAATTTACTAGTTTTAAATACTTTATAAAATATAACAACGTTTATAAGCTTGTTAAACTTAAAAAAAAATATTTTATTTATATAAATAATTGTTTTAAATAAAAAGTACTATTTAATTTTAAAGTTAGTAAATTAGTTTATTAAATTTATTAATTTTTTGATTATATTATTATAAATTTTATTAAAAATAAAGTTTTAATAAATTTTATTAAAGTTTTTAAATTTTATAAATTATTAATATTTTTTAAAAGTAAAAAGCTTATTATTCGATTTATTATTACTTTTCTTTCTTGTAATACGAAATAAAATTAAGTTGTTAATTGCGACCGCTTGCACGAATCGGCCGCGAAAATTAATATTAAAAACTTTATTTGTACAAATATAAAAGTTTATTATATTAAAAAAGTCGAATCGCACTTTACTAATAAATAGCTTATTTTTCGCAGTGGTTAATTCTTTTTTAAAGTTATTATAACTTGAAAAACCAATAATAATATTAAAATTACTAATATTATTTAATTTAATTAATATAATATAAAGCTTTATAATTTTAAAGTTTATAATTTTACAATTGTTATAAACAGCGTATTTTAGTAAAACAAAGCTTATAATTAAAATATTATTTATATATTAATTATAAAATAAAAAGTAAATTATATATTTAATAATAAGTTATATAAATTAATAATAATTCGGTTTAAATAATAAACTTTAATAAAGTTTAGTTTTTTATTAGTTATTTGTTTTAATTATTAAGTTTTATAAAGTTTATAAACTTTTTTAAACTTATAAGCTATTTAATTTAATTACTTTGCCGTTATTATACGTATTATATTTAAGTTTATTATATTTATTATAACGTTATTAACGTTTAGTTTTTTTTATTATTTAATTATTTTTTATATATATTTTAATAATTATTTAAATTTTTATAACATTTATAATTTTTTAATTATACGTATTACTTATAATAAATGCTTTTTTATTTTATATTTGTTTTTTTTTTATATAGTAATATTAACTTAATATTTTATTTACTTTTTAATAATACTAATTTATATATAAATATTGTTATAATTTTAATAATTTAATTTAAAGCTTTTAAAATAATTTATAAAAATTTATTTTAATATTATATAACGTTATTTACAAATTAGTAATGCATTTAAATTAGTAATACACTTTTTAACATTTTTATACTTTTTATATTTATTTATACATTTTTTAATAATTATAATATAACTTGTAAATTTAATACTATTAGTTTATAGCTAGTTATTTAAACTAAATACTAAAACTTATATTTTTTTTTTATAAGCTTTTTAAAGTTTATAATATTTTTCCTAATATTTTAGTTTAACGCTTTAATAATATATAATTATAATATATTATAAACTAATAATATTAAAATTTTATAATATTTAAAAAGAATATAATTATTTAATATGTAATTAAATTAAATTTATAAGTATTTTTGCTTTAGTTTTAATATATTAAAAAAATAACTAATATTTTTTAATATATATATAATATATTGCTTATTAATAAAAATTAAGTATTAAACTTTATATAATAATAATTAAACTTTTAAATATATTTAAATTATTAAATTAATTATTAATAAGTTTTTAACAAAAGTTTTTTAAGTTATTATATGTAGTTTAAACTTATAATTAATATAATTTTAATATATAGTATTATAATTAAAAATATATATAACTTTAATAAAACTGGGTTTTTAATAAGTATAATTATATTAAAAATAATTATTATAAGTATTAAAAAATATAAAAAACTTAAATAAGCTTTATAAAAAAGCTAAAAATAAATTATAGTAATTTAAATTATTAATTTTTAAAGTTAAATAGTATTACTATATATTATTTTTATAAAAAAAGTTTATTTTATATTTTAGTATTATAATACTACT
>MU281506.1:0-25744 GCA_022385595.1 Xylaria palmicola
AACTTAAAATATATTATTTTTTAGCTTATAATAAAAAAACTTATTAAAATACTATTAAAATTATTTTATAAGCTTTATATAAAACTTAGTAATTAAAAGTTAAAAACCTTATATAATAAAAAAAATACTAAATAATAAGCTTAATTTATTAAAAATAAAGTTATATAATATTAAAATAGCTTTTTAATAATTATTTTAAATATAATTAATTTAATTATAAAAAAAATAAATATATTAAAGTATTAAATTATATTACTATAAATTAAAATAGCTAAATTTTATAAAATAAATTATAAGCTAAATTAATATTGCTATATAAAAAACAAATGTTTATAAGTTAAAAAATAACTTATTATATAAAAAAGTTAAAATTAAAAAGCTAAAAAAACTATTAAAAAATAAATAATTAAAAAAGTATAAGTAAATAATTATTGTATAAAAAGTAGCATTATATAAAAAAAATACTATAGAATTTATAGTAAATCTAAATATAATATGCATATATATTAAAACAAAGTAGAAATATTTAGTAAAAACGAATTCAAATAGTACGAATTGATTTTTTATATTATAGTTAAGTTATTTTAATTCTGCGTACAAAAGTCCAAAAAAGTGCGCAGCTGACCTGTGTGCGCAGCTAACCCGTGTGGTACGTTATTAGTGTTAAATTATTAGTATAAAGTAAAATATTGTATATATTCTTGTTAATAAAGCATTAATATTTAATTTTTAACGTTTATAAAATTCGTCGCTTTTTTTTTAATATTTTAAGCTTTATTGAATTTAACTTTTAAAAGCGTTAAAGCTTTTGTAAATCTTAATGTTAAAATATTTAATATTTTAAAAATACTTTGTAATAACGATTGTTGTTTAATAAACAAAAGTATTGTAAAGTTTAATCGAGTAAAAAAAAAAACTATAATTTAAATTTAAGTTTAAATTATTAATAAACTTAGTAAATATTGTTGTATTAAAAAATATAATGTTTATATTTTTAAATATAAAACTAAAGCTTGTTTATAATTAATATAAAGACTTTAATACTTTGTTTACTGGAGTACTTATTATAAAAAATCATTTGCTTCTCGGTAAAAATCCGAAGTAAAGTGCTATTCCTTTTAAAATGTAAATAAAAATAAGGAAACTAATTGTAATGGATTTCCGATGTGTAAAACTAACCGAATGTTTTAAAAACGGATTTTTACGTTTTACCGCGTAGTAAAATTTAATAAAAAAGCGTCCTTTAAAAATTAAAGTTATTCGTTTTCCGTTTTTATAATAAAAACCTTTATTATTATTTTTTATTAAATTAAAAACCCGGAAGTTAATTTATATATTAATTAATATATTTAATATATTAAACTTTATAAACTTTTTAATTTATTATTAAAAGCTTTTAAATTAGTTTAAAAAGCTGCTTTAATTTAAAAGTAAATAAAATTATTATAAATAACTTGGTTTTTAAAGTTTTGTTTTAAAAACTTATATAGTATATAATTTTATATAAGCTTATTATTGCTTATTTTAATTAGTTTTAAAGTAATAAAAACTAAAATTAATAGCTTTGAAAAAGTATTTATAATATGTAAATTACGACAATTCCGTATTAATAATAACAATATAAGTTTTTTTAACTAAAATAAAGTTTTTAATACCGTTAGCTTTTTAGAATTTTTAAAGACTTTTTTTATTTTAAGTAAAATTAAATTAGCTTTTTTTAATTTTAAAGTAAAGTTTTTTATAAAAACTAGCTTTTAAAAATTTTTTAAAACTAATTTACTTTTTATTAAATTTAATTAAAATATGTTTTAATTAAAAATAAAATTAAATGCAATTTAACGCTAAAATCGGCAAAGTATTAAAAAGTATATATGTAAAGTACGTAAAATAATGCGTGCGTAACTCGTGAATTTTGTGTAATAGTTGGTTTTGCTTGTTTGTTAGTTATTTTATAAAAGTTGCATATATATTTAAATTAAACGAAAACAACGTAGTAAAACGAATTAAATACAAGTAAAAATAATATATTTGTTAAAAAACCTTAATATAAAATAAGCGGCTAATTAGCGAATACTTATTAAAAAACTTTAATTTGTATTATTAATTAATACTATATATTATTGCGGTTTTTAAAAAAGCAGTAATTAATAATATTATAAATGTTGGTTTTAACTAAATATAATAATATAAAAGTAGTGCGGCTATTTAAAATAGTAGTGCTATTTAGTTTGTTTTAATTCGCGTTTATATATAATGTAAATTTGTAAATCCGTAAATTCTAGTTTAATAGGTGGGAAAGCTGTTAAACTTACGGTCGTTTACTTTTTTATTATTGCGAAGGTTAAAAAACCACTTTTTAATAGTGTTAAAACAAAGGTTTTATTTGTATAATTTATTGCGAAGGTTAAAAAACCATTTTGCAATATATTATTAGTATAAAGCTGTTTAATTATTGTTATAAAGGTTAAAAAACCATTTTACGAACGTTTTATAAGTAGGATTATTAGTTGCGTTAATAAACTAAAAATTAAAAAACTACTTTAACGTATAATACTAACAATAAAGAAAAAAAACTAAAAAATAAAGTTAAGTAATTATAAAACTTATTACATTATTTAATACTATTGTATATAAGTAGTAAAGCAATTAAGTCGTAAAAAAAATAATGTTTATTTAATAAGTTTTTAATTTAATTATTATAAACAATTGAATTAAAACTTAAAATAAAAGTTTTAGCTTTTATAATTATATAAACGTAGTTTATAAATTTAAGTTTTTTTTATTAAAAAACCTTTTTTACTTAATTACATTATATATATATATATATATATATAAATATTAGTTATTAACCGATTAACTAATTAAAAACCTAAGTAATTATATTATAAAAATAAAAAAAGAAGTAAAGGACAATAAATCGGCGGAAAGCCGTTTAAAAAATCGGCGGGGTTTAAAGTTGATAAGAAATCGGCTAAAAGTACGCCCGTAAGCTTAGCACGAACACGCGCCTAATAAAATAAATCAACCAAAAGCTTAAACAAAAAAGCGCTAAAAAATAAGTTAAGTTTTAAGCCGAAAATACTATAATTATACTTAAAAATATAAATTATTAAGTATTTAGTATAAAAAAGCAAAAGTTGTATATAAAAGTACAACCGAAAAAATAAAACGTAAAAAACAATAGTTTTTATAGTTAAAATTAAATATAATACGTAAAACTACAAAAAAGTGCTAAAAATAATAGCTTAAAGTAAAAAAATTAAGAAATATTAAAAATAGTAGCTTTAAATATATAAAAAAACTGATTTTTATATAAGGTTATATATTAAAACAATAGCTTGAAAAATAAAAAATAAAAACAGTAATTTAAAAAAACAAAAGCTTTAACGGTTAATTTTAACGATCGGTTTTAAAAATAATGGCTTTAAGTTTTAAATAAAAACAATAGCTTTTAACTATATATTAAAAAAATAAAAAGGAGCAATTAGCAGTAACAATCGTTAAAAAAAAAGCTTGTGTAATAAACGTAAAAATTTTGGTTTTATTTTAAAGGACTTTAATATTGTTACAACAAAGCTTTTTACAAGTATTATACAGTAAATTCTGGAAATATATATTAATATTAAAATAAAAAGGAAAAAAAATAACGGCAATTAAAATACTAACCGTTTTTTTTTTTTAATTACCGATTTTACTTATATAATTTAACTTAAATAAATATAGTACAATAAATAATAGCTTTATTATTAAATTACGTTTAAATTACTAATTAAGTTTTACACACACGTACAAGTTAATTATAACCGTTAAATTTACAAACCGTAATTATAAAAGTAAAAACTTTTAATAAAAATAATTTTAATTAATTTAATTGATTTCTTTTTATTATAATTGATTTATTTAAATTCACGTATAAAAAATGTAAAAAAACACATTACTAATTTAAATGTATTACTAATTTATAAATAACGTTATATTATATTAACGTATTTTACAAGCGAGTTTTTAATTTAAGCGAGTTTTTAACTTTTTTGCATTTTTGTACGAACATGTGTAATAATTCAACTATAATATAAAAAAATCAATTAAAACTATTTAGAATTTTTTTCGCTAAATGTTTTTATATTATTTTTGTATATATATGTATTATAGTTTAGTTCGCTACAAAGTTTATAGTATTACATGTATATTTCTTGTTTTTTTATATAACAATTATTTTAATATTTTTTAGTTTTTTTTTATTTAATAATATTTCTTTTAACTTATAACTTTATAGCTTTTTATATAAAAAGTAATTCTTTATTTTATAATTGGGTTTTTTTTATATAATAATATTAGTTAAGTATTTTATTTATAGTTTAAAAATTTATTACTTTTTTTTTTAATAATATAAATTAATATATAATAATAGTTATACTTTATATAATTTGTTTTATATTATAAATAATAATTATTAATAAGTTATTTTAATGTTATATAAGTTAGTTTTTAATATAATTAAATTATAATTAAATTTTTATTATATTATTTAATATAATTAATTACTAAAGTAATAATAAGCTAAATAATAAACTTTTAATTATTAAAGTATTTAAATAAAAATCTAGCTAAAAAATTATATATTTTAAGTTATATAATACTAATTTTACTTTTTTAAAACTTGTTTAAATATTTATTTTAATTATTAATATATTAAATATATTAAAAAACGTAAATAAAAAGTCTTTTTTTAAAATGTACAAAATATATAACTTTATTAAATATTTAATTTTTTTATTATATAATTATTTTAAAAAACTAAAATAACTAATATTAAAAAGCTAAAGCTTATATAATAAATATACTAATATATAAAATGTAATAATTATATTATTTTTATAATATAGTTTAAAATTAGTTAAATAATGGCTTTTATAGCTATTAAAAATTAAAAAACAATAAGTACTTATTATATAATACTTTATATACTAATTAAAATATTTAATTTAATTTAAACTTTATTTATTTATTATTTAACTATTTTTTATTATAGTAATTACTTAGTTAAATAATAATAAAGTGTTTTTATATTAAAATAAAAAATAGTTTTTTTTTATTAAAATAATATATAATAAAATAATATAATTATATAATAATATATTTTAAATAATTATAATTTATTTTTAATTACTTAACTATATTACTTTTAGTTTTTTATTTTAATTAAACGTAGTAATAACTAATTTAAATAAGATTTTGCTTATTATAAACTTAATTTTATTAAAATTATAAATGTCCTTTTTTTAAATCCTATATTTACTAATTATATTTTGTATAAAGTAAAACTATATATAATATATAATTAAATTTTTGTAAAAAATATGCTAATAGTTAATTTTTTAATTAAAACGCATTATAAACTTAAATTATTATTATATAAAGTTTAAAATCTAGTTTTTATTAACGTATTTTCTATTATATAACTTAAATAATTAATTAATTATATTTTCAATACTATTATATTTAAAAAAAAATAATTGCAAAACTAAATTAGTAATATTTTATATAATATATTATTTTTTGGAATTTAAAAGTTTTTAAAAATTAGTAAATTGTTTGTATTAAATGCATTAATTATAACTTTAATTAAATAATATACAATATAATATATTAAAAATTTTAATTATATGTAAAATATTTAATTTAAATATTATATAAATTATTTGTAATACAAAAATAATATTTAATTTATATTAAATTGTTATTATAATAACTAATAAATATAAAGTTGATTAATAATACTTTGTATAAAAGTGTAAAAAAGTTGGAAATTTGCTTAAATTAAAAACTCGTTTGTAAAATGCGTTATATTATTATTAATTTATTAATTATTATATTATAATATATAAAATATAATAAAAAAAACATAAAAAAAAAATAAAAAAATAAATGTATATATATATATAAACATTAGTTATTAACTAATTAACTAACTAATTAAAACTTTAAGTAATTATATTATAAAAATAAAAAAAAAATAAAAAAAAATAAATTAACGAAAAGCCGTTTAAAAAATCGGTAAAATTTAAAATTAACGAGAAATCGGTTAAAAGTACGTTTATAAACTTAGTATAAACATGTTTTTAATAAAGTAAATTAGTTGAAAACTTAAATAAAAATAAGTTAAAAAATAATAATTACGTTTATTTATTTAATTTAATTATTTATAACAATTTATTTTTATTAAATAATTTTATTATATAATTTTAATTATTATAAATTATTAATAATTAAATAAATATAAAGTATAATTAAATAATTATTATATAAAAAAAAATATAATATATAAATAATATTATAATATTTATATATATTAAAATAATAAAAAAGTATTTAATAAAAATAATTCTAATTAGTTTTAATTAATTTTTTTTTTAATTAAAATATATTAATTTTATATATAAAAGTAAAAAAAAGTAAATTATTTATTTATATAATACATTATTATTAATTTATAAATAATATTATATTAAATATATAAATAAAATAATAAAACTAATAAAAATATATTAATATAATAATAATATTAATAATAATATATTTATATAATAAAATGTTTTAATTAAATATAATAATATATAATATAATAATTTAAAAAAAAATTTATAAAATTAAAAATAAAACTATTGTAATTTTTAATTTAATATTATTATAAACAAAAATAAAGCTTAAAGTTTAATAAAAAATGAAAAACAAAAATAAAGTTTAAAAATAAAGCTTAAAAATAAAACTTAGAACATTTCTTTAGTTTGTAAATTGTAGCCCGCTTACGGGCCACACGGCCACTAGTCCTTTTAATTACGGCTGCTATAATTTATAGTGGATCCCAGCTATAGCTTATAGCTAGTCCGGAACTTGTTCGTTAGTTTCGAAGCTATTAAAGGAGTAGTCGAAGCTCCCTTCTAAGTATCGTTCTATTAACAGCCCCGCCTCCGCTTCTCCTCGTTCTGGCGTGTAGGTTGCAGGATCATCACCCTGTTCCTGTATAGCATCTCCTAACTCGTTATCCGAGTCGTCTGGATTATATTCGTTGTCACTATGATCTGAATAATGTTCCTATGATATTGTACTATCGCTGTCGTCTGACAAACTCATGTCAATGGAAGAAGGACTGCTCCGAAAATCCCAATCTTGGGTTCCAATATCAAAGACAAAGTACCCATGGTCGTGGACTATATCTTCTCGATCGTATACCTCTTGATCTCTGTCTGTCCAACCGCCAAACTCCTTCAACAGCTTGGCTACCGCATAATGCCCTTCTTTTCTGGCGTATGCAATAGCTCGGATATAGTGTATTCTCATGTCTCCGTCTAACCTGACTCCATTTTCCAACAAGAATTGGACCATGTCGAGTCTACCGTGTTCTGATGCCCCTTCAAGGGCTGTGCGGCCATACGACAATGCTGGTTGGCCATTTACGTCACCCCCATGCTCCAAGAGGAATCTCGCTATGTTCATGAATCCTCCACTGGCCGCCAGTTGTATAGCCGTGGACCCCAAGGATTTTGCAGCTGGTGCGTTTATGTCGGCCCCGGCTTTGATGAGAAGCTCTATTGAACCGGTATTGCCCATTTCGACGGCTATTTGTAAAGGTGTTCTTCTATTTTTGTAATATTCAAAAGTATCGGTGCACCTAATGCATTCATGCAACTCTTGGGTCATACTAAATATAAGCGTGTGGTACAGCAAATGACGTGTCCACGCCGGGTCGGCTTTGCTTGGGGGAAAGTGTGTGTAAAATAGGGAGACAACATGTTCGTCCTCCCCGGCATCCTCATCCGGCAAATCCACAGGTCGAGCTCGATAACCTGCGTCAAGTATTCTTTTGACGAGTTCTGTGTCACCGGAGTAAAAGACTGCACACAAGGGCGTCTTATAATCATAGAGAGCGACTATGGATGCAGGTAAGAAGCGCTCCCCTAAAAGAATATTAATGAGAGCTAGCCGCTTCTCGCAAACCGCCTTGACTAAGGCGGCGGCCTCGTGTGCATCAATTGCTCGGACCGATCGTTTCTGAGCTAGCAGCAAGACAATCGAATCATCATGTGAGTTTATAGCAGCCTCTACGGCCTTCAGAAGCGCTGAAGATCGATATATTCCCCCTGAAGAGAAATACAACGAGATGATATCACCATTTCCGACTTCTGCGGCTGCTTCAAGAACCTTCGCACCGTATGAATTGGTGGAAGCGATGATTTTCTCTCTTGATAAGAGATAATTTATGACTCTTTCGTTCCCAAGTCTGACAGCTAGAGCTAGCTCCCCACCTAGTAATTTCGCATGTTGACATTGTATAACAGTATCAACGTTACCACTTTCCAGAGCCAGCTGGAAAGGGCTAATAAACCCGAGAGGCGTAGTAAAACGAAAGGGAACAAGCCAATGATTTTCAGGGTAAAAAGATGGAGACAATAGTGTGTTCAAATGTCTACCATGGCCGATAAGCCATTGAACAAAATTCGTGTTTCCAGAGCGTGTGGCCACATGTATTGGTAATGGACTCCTTGTAACTGGTGGACAGTCTCCGATATCATGGTCGGAGAACGCGCCGACTTGCAGTATCATTTCAGCGATTTCGATATCTGGGTTCCATGCTGTTGCTACGAGGGGGCTGACACCTCCGGGCCAGTCTCCGTCATCCCAATCCACATTCGAAGCGACCAATTGTTCTATCGTTGAGCGGTCTCCTGCGAAACACGCTACCATCAAGATGTCTTTCAACGTTTTCTTTGAAACTTGATCTGCGCGAGCAAGAGTCATCTCGAGAAGAAAATTTGTCATTTCAGTGTTCCCTGAAGTAATAGCGATATGCAGCATAGTACAATCTATCTTCAAGGTCTTGTGCCAATCCTCGGACATGCCTAAACCGTCCTTTATCTTGAAAGTATAAGATATTAGTTCCATCGGATGCACTTTGTCGACCCAGCCCTTTGTTAGGCGATTGTAGTGTTTTGCTATTGCTGGACGAAGTGCGGGCAACAAGTCTGATTCGACAGCATAACCCACGAATAGTTCCGCAAACTCCAGAGCATGGTCTTCGTCCTGAAAATGCGTCGTGATGAACTCTAGAAAGGATGATGTACACATTTTTGTGACTGCACCCGCATTTAGGAGCAATTTTGCAAGGCGTATATCATGTTTGCTAACAGCACTTTCCAAGGCATTTGGTTCTGTCCATAATGGCTCATGCCACCTCATTTCAATCTTGCCTCGTTTGAGTTGAGGGGGCAACGGGGAATGGTGTGTCATGTACTTGTCGTGGACCGGCATGTTCAAGTCTATGCCGGTTTTAAGAAGCCGTGAGATAACATCATACCTCTTTTGGCGAATTGCACATCCCCAAACGACCTCTGAAATGGCATTGGTAATTGGGCAACTAGATGTAAGAAGGCCAATCGACCATGTGATGTTGCTTTCCGTGAAACGCTCGAATAACCAAAGTATGAACTCATCCTCCCCTTGAAAAGGTAACACTCCAAACTCGAATAGAGTATCGAATCTGTTGTTTGCTAGAGAGAACAGGATGATATTGAGTGACTCCACTGCTATCGCCGATGGGCCGCTTTCCCATAAAGATGACTGCAGGTATTGGAGATCTCTGTCACGGCTTTGTGGGATTGAGCAGGCGAGGGCGCCAATCTCTGGGTAGAGTGCTAGCGGGTTTTGAGCGGACCCCTCGGAAGAGACCGCCCAGGCCGCCACGAGAGCCTTGCCGATGTCAGGTGCTTTGAGATGATCTTTCCATATGTCAGCCTCATGTGAACCACCTTTTTATACGCTAAAGCTTACCTATTTGGAACTTTTCTTTAAACCTCAGCCAAGGGAGGGTTTCTGGCCATTGATGACGAAAGTCTGGAGGGGTTGGAGTTATAACCCGGACGATGTCCCTTCCAGGGTTGGCGGGACTGGGAACTGTGATATGTAAGTTACGATAACCACGGGAAGTGAGAACTCTAGGATTCGGCGTACCGTCTGTTCCAAAGTCCTTCATCGTAGGAATCGCTGTATACCGCTGTACCTCCTTGCGGACTTTGTCCGGTGGAAGCTGCATTCCAAAGAGTGTGATTTCGGAAGGCTTTCCTAACATCTTTCTTTTCTGAACCCTGTGGCTAACATATCGCCAAACATCTCTTTGGATATTTTTCTTGAATCCCCATTTCTTGAATTGGTATTCATACTGGTGTTTCCTGCAAAATTCTTAGTAATCAATGCAAAAAGTGCGGACAAGGCTGCATGTACTTCTTGTCAAAATTGTGCTCCTCCTTCATACGAGCCGACACGTCTTTCAAGGGGAGTCTTTCTAGGAGATATAGACACGATATTTCGTTCTTGTAAAACTCCCAATCATCGGACGCCATGATGAAAGATGTCGCGTGTGGGTTAGAGGAGAAAACCGGGACCGACGGCGAACAGGATTCGCGGTGCTTATCTACCTACTAAAGTAACTCGGCTGGAGGCGGTGCCATTTACAATCTTACAATGTGTAAGAGCAACAACACATTGTGATTGGCTACTCCCGAAACAAGAAAACCCCCAACTGCCCCCTTTGGTAGCTTTTTCAAGCGAGCATGATTGGCCACAGCCAAAACAAGAATTCATAAGCCACAGGCCTCGCCGGCGCGGGGTTATAATCTGCAGCAACTTACCCCCGGTAGCTGTAGTTGTGATTGGAGATTGATCACTATTACATAAAACTCCGATATATACCCTACGACGTAAGCGGAGACCTGGCCCTCTACAGGCAGCGTAGCAGGTTGCAATGAGCTTACCCATTCCCCCCTGCCCTTCGACATGGACCTATAATATAGCGCGCCCAGCGCGACGGGCATATCCAGGTAGGGCCAGCCTAGACCCAACGACTATTCTCGGTATGAAGTACTTTTCAATTGGTTAAATGCACAACTAGCTAAGAGTTAGTCAGGAAGAGCGTAACGCAGACAAGAATTAATCAGATTGTAGGCTTTAGTTATTTTCAGCCTTTGTATTTATTCCACGCAATAGAATGTAGGGTTTCTGGTAGAGCCCAGTATAAACACGGGATCCCGTGTATATAACATTTTACAAGATCCCGTGTAGATTATGTAAGCGCCAGTTGTCAACATTTGTCAGTCCAAGTATTGACGCGACGCGTGGGATTTCTACACGAATAAACACGCCTTCATTTCTTAGTTACAATATACCGGTAGTCAAACTGGACTCAAGTCAATAATGCCTTTATTTCCAGATAATTATTTGCCCGCTGAAGGCAATTATACTTCACGGGCTGCATTAGTCCAGGCGATTAGTACGTGGGGAGCCCCAAGGGGTTAAGCTTTTGTAACTAGGAGTTCACATATTTATGCGACCGCTTTTCCCGGCCCAACAACAGAGGAGGACCATCAACAGAAGCAGTTTTTATATTATAGCACAGGGAAGTAGAGCTCCATCCTAGTAGCGACGATATCCCAATCACCTTCCTATTATGGCAGCGTAGAAGATCACCTAAATTTGCTGGACAAGGCTAGGAGCACCTTGGAAGTTCTCGTACAAAACTTATGCGCACCGACGATATTATACCCTGACCTAGACATAAGGAATATTTTCGTAGACCTCGAAGATCCAGCACAGATTATGGCACTTATTGATTGGCAATCAACCAGCTTCGAACCAATTTTCTCCATGCTAACATAACCCTGGACCTCTGCACGCAGCCTGGTTTTTCGGGGAGTGCATTTGGCCCCTCTGACTACGGCGAATCAGACGCGAAATCTAAGGACCGTCTCGAGAAAGATGTGTTAATCTGCAGGCAGACCTGTGAAGTAGGGCTGATAGGTTGGGGGCGTAAGCTTCATGCGGCTTGGTCTCTCGATGGAAATCTCATCGGGCCGTTTCGCTATTGTTACGCATCCTGGCGGGACGGCATAGGTCACGAGCTGATTGACGGAAGTGCGGCTGCCCGACACGCCCCGGTACCGGCCGTCTAAGCGAGAATTACCTATCTATGTAAGCAATGCATGCCGAACAGTGGGAGGACTTCCAAGCCGCAACCAAAGGGGCGCAGTTTCTAGAAGGGGCATTTTGCAGCAGTGGTAATGGGTGGGTGCCGACAGACCGATGTGAGGCTCCTTGAGAAGCGGTGAAATCGGCACAGGAATTATGGATTGCTAAATGACAAAGCCAGGCTCCTCTGGCCTTATGACTTGTAACCGCGCACCACGTGTGCGAGGACTGACTCCGTCGTTGTTGTCGGAAGTCACGCCGCGTTCCGGGACACACCCCCGGCGAACCTTGTCACGTATTAGTGGGTCTTACAGCAAGGCTCTCACTTACACCAGGTCATGTGATCTCTTTTGTTTATTTATATAGGGTCTGAACCCCTTTATCTTCAACTCTTCTCTTTAGGAGATCGTCCGAATACCACATCAATAGATCTCTAGTTGAGAGAAGAGCACTGGTCTATTCTTCCACGTGATCTCTCGCCGTACCTCCGCGAGAAACCTCATTCCTCAGAGAATCCATGTAAACACGTAAAAACCTGGTGCCACCCACTTCTCCAAGGCTCGCTACTCTCCACTACTTAGGATCTCAGTGGACGGAGACAGGACTTAGAAGGGCGGATGAAGCTACCAGCAGTTCTCCTACGGTATGCTTGACACCCCCCCCCCCCCCCCTAACGCCCTAACCCCGGGCCCCCTATTGCGTAGGTATTTGGCGGGAAGTCACCGAGGCGAGGAGGACCCACGAACTCCGGCGGAGGGAGATTGGGGCCAATGTAGGAGACCTGGAGCAACAGTTAGACAATTTGCTTGCAACGGGTGCTACAGGTGACAGCGACAATAACTGGAGGAGCAGGTGCGATGCTATTCGAGATGAGCTAACGAATATCAAGTTGAAGATGCAGGACGAGCAGAAACCTTTTTAGGAACTCGAGCACATGGGGCGCTGCAAATATGGGTTTTTGCTAGTATAAAGTTGCGGGCGCCTACCGATGCGAAGGAGGCCTTCATTATATTTCGGATGGAGAGCTATCGGTAAGGACAACGTAATGGAGGCACAGTCACATTATTAAAAGCTTAGATTAATTAATCAGTTGAATCTGTTCGATGTTGTTGCGAGGTGAAGACTACTACGCAAGGCCGTCGGATTTTATTGGATTATGGAGTGTAATACGAGGAGTATACGGCCACCTACTACGAATCCGTGAGCAATAAGCTTATATAGTGTTTCCCGATACTTTCCCTATGGGTAAATGTAGAACCGCACGCTTATACCACGGCCAGTATGTAGTGCGTATCCAGGCTGCAATATGACGCAAGGCGTGAATAATCTGGAATATACCGAGGATGCTCTCGGTTGCACCAATAGGTTGCTTTATCCACAGTATCTGCAAGGCAGTTAATTAGAATTATATAGTGAGTGATAAAGACAGTAACGGAACCACAGGAAATACATCGGATAGTGAGCATATACCAGCAAAAGATTCACGTACTGTCTCGTTGTTAAACCTTGTGCTGGCAGCAAAATACCAGTCGTGGCCTTGTATGATAAGAGCGGGGAGGAAGGGAATGGCCGCTGGCACCTGCGTCCCTTCAGATTCTCCAGCTAAGAGATCCAAAAGGAACTTCCACTGCGCGGCTTGCCAGACGCTGAGCTGCAATTGCGCATTCTTAAATCCTTCGCCGGGCTTCTTAGACTCGGCGCTGAGGACGATAGGTCGTCGGCGGAGCGGGTTGTAATCGGTGTGATTGATGTATTCCCATCTCTCTCGTAACTCGTTGATCTTTGCAGCTTCATTCGGCCCGGGCTCGATGAAGATACAATAATCTACCATTTTAGAGCCGCGCGCATGGCCTGTTAGTCTGGCTGCTGCACAAGGCATACCACAAACATGAACTTGATCTTCCCGTCCCTGGTCTTCTGTTCTCTCCCCAGGGACCGAGGCTGGCTGTGCTGTCTCTGTTCCATGCCCGAGGGCCGAGGCTGATTGCGCTCTCTCTGACACATCAGCTATAGACCCTAGGGCTAGTTCGAACACCGGCCAGTGAACGAGGGTATTCCACGTTGCTTCCGCATGGTCCTCGTTGAGACACTCTGTGGCTGACTTGAAAACTTTTAGGATCTGGTGCAAAGAAAGTTGTGGGTCGGAGATAGGAAGATGGGTTGCTCCATTGTTTCTTTCGAATGTATAAGGCGCAAAGTTGTAGAAGTCGTCGTTGTATTCCGCACACGTCTGTATCTCGGCCGCAAGATATTCAGGCACGATACCGTTCCGATTCTGGAAGCTGTCGAGGTCTCTCAGGATAGTTTTGAGTTCTGCCGGTATACGGTGATCCGTTCTGATAATCTGCTGTGTGGAGATGGGACTGTCGGGGGCAAGCTCGAGCTTCGCTAGGCGCTTAGTAGGAGATATTCTTGAATTGGTTGATGAACAGCTGCTTGTATCCGAAATAGACAATGGCTTGCCACCCCTTGCCCTTGGAGTGCGATCTAGGTCTACATTACCCTCATTATTATCATTAGGCCGTTGTCGCTTGGTAGGCGGAAGCTCCGCGCCGGGGCTGTTGGTTGTTGATGCCGTCGGCGTAGGCATTTGTTGTTTTTGTTGTCGTCTACGCTTTCGGGTCTCCGGCGGCTGCGGCGGATCGGCATTGCTCGGGGCTCCGGTATCAACACCTGCGAGCCACGAAATGATGTTCATTCGGTCATACGGTTATAGATCGCGTTGGGCAAGAGAAGGACAGAATTGGGTGTGAGCGAGGAAAGATGGCTCAGGAGGTGAGCGCGCGAAGCGAAGCATTGTGACGCGATTGGCGCGCCAGGAGAAACGCGGGGTCCCGCTGGATGGCCGAGCAACCGCTTATATAAAGCATATTGAGGCGGAACGGGACCCGGATGCACGTGCCACACAACGTGCCCAGGTTATCTAATTGGGGGGGGTCGCTGATCTAAGTATAGATCCATCCAGGAGCCTAATACAAACACGAGATCCCGTGCATATAATATTTTACAAGATCCCGAGTAGATTACATAAGCCACAATAAAAGGACCAACTAACTAGGTAGTTAAGGCACTTCTAGTTGTTGCAACCGCCTATAAGCATTACCGCTGGTGGCTAAATCAATCCGATTGTCACGATAGTAATTACCAGCTCCAAATGCATTTTTTTATTAAATAAATATAATAGCTGCCTTGTCTGGTAAAATTGAACGCCTTATTACCTGCTATAATATAAAAAACTGCTGTTGTTGATAGTCCTCCTCTGTTACGCCACAAGAGCCCTAGTACGATCAAAACCCCCGAGTCACCTTCGATGCCTAAATAAGTACCGGAGAGGGGGCAATACTGTATACATGCTTATCGCGCCGGTTGGGATAACTACCTAGGTATACTTACATGAAAACAAAAGGCTTTCCTAACTGAAAAGCGGCACCAAAGATCTGCATGAAAAAGATATCGATAAGGAGGGGATTAAATAAAGAAGACGAAGGCTACAGGGAAGGGTAGGTAAAGGCAATGAAGAAGCTGAGAACGAGAGTAAAGCTTATAGTGAATTCAGTATTGAAGCCAAAGCTGAGAACAAGGACCAAGGTGTATCGAAACGGAAAATGATGCCGAAAACAGGTGAAAATCGATGATGAAATCGACTCTCCACCTAACACGTCCTAAGGTTCAAAGTTCAGCAATTCCGTTAGTAGTTATAGCTTACTTGATTTTTTTATTCGTGTTGTAATGCATTTGACCCTTTTTAATATTTTTTTTTTTTAAAGCCGTATATAAAATTAAAAAGTTTTTACAATACTTACGTTACAATTATTTGTTACGTATTAATAAGTTTTATAAAAAGGCTTTTATTTATATTAAATTATATAATTTTTTTGGTTTATTTATATAAAGTTAAAACCTTTTTATTTTTAACTTTTTTTTTTAAAAAATTATATAAATATTATATTAATAAATTTTTAATTAAAAAAAAAGCATTAGTTTATTTTTTTATATAATTTTTCGTTGTATTTTTACAAAAATTATAAGTTTAATTCGTTTTTAAAACCAGTTTTTTTTTACGATTTATATTAACGTAATTTATTAAATTATAATATTTAAAAAAAAAAAAAAAAATTTAATTTATTAATTAAATTATTTATAATTTTCTGTTTTATTTTACATTTAACTACTATATTTTCTAATAATTTTAATAAAGTTTTTAAATAAAATATTAAGTTTTTTAATTAATATAATTATATTTATTAGTTTAATATATTAAAAATATATTGTATTTTTATAAGTATTTAATATTTAATTAACTTTAATTTTAATAATACTTTTTATATTTTTAATAAGCAAATCGTTATATTTACTAAAAAAAGATTTAAAAACGTACTTTTTAAAATGTATAAAAAGTAGTATATATTGCTTTTAAAAACGTAAAACGTTAAAAATCCAAATATACGTAACGTTGTTTTTATATTTAATATTAAAGCTTTTTAAAACAATGTAATTATAATTAAATTTAATAATAAAAACTATATATTTAATATAACAATTTAAAAAAATATAGTTTAATTATAATAACTGTTAAAACTTTGGTGTTTTGTTTGGCTGTAACGCTTTGTTCTACAGTACGTACTTACGTACTACACTATTATGTAATCTAGTGGGCCTAACGTGCAATAGGAGAAAACTTTGTTGTACAACGCAGAATTCAAGTTTATTCCCTTTTCTTTTAATATAAATAAATATTCGTACAACACGTATTTATTTCAGCGCTATTTCTGCGTTAAACGTGCAGTATTTAGTTATTATACATTGCTTTACTAACATTAATTAGTATTTACAATAGTAAACGCAGATTAGTAAAGTTAAAAAACGGGTTAGTTTTTATAATAAGCAAAACTTTTGTATTAATCCTTAATTATTGTTATATAAGTATATTTAAAAATTATTTACACATTAAAAAAAGAAAAAATTAAATCTTATTAGTATAACTATAGTAATCCCTTTAACTAATAAAAGGCTTTTATATAACGAAGAACTAATAGTAAGTAATTCTGTTATTAATTAAACTATTTATTGTATATTAGTTATACTAAAATACGTATATTAAACGGAAAACAACTAATTATAATTATTGTACGAAAAACTAAATAGTAATTATTACTATATAATAACTATAGTTAAAAAGACCTTTTATAAGCTAATAAGCTTAAAAGCTAACTAAATATAACAGCTTTTATATAAAAAAATTAGTAATAAAACTAGTTTATTTTTTAAAGTTATTTAAAGTTATATTGACTATATATTATATAACAACGAAAATATTGATTTAAATAGTGCGACAAAAAAATAATAAAATATATACCTTATATATTATATTGCTAAATACCTTTATATAATATATATATTTAAATAGTAAGCAAATGTATATAAAAATAACTTTAACGAATAGAAAAATGTGAACTTCCGAGCAACTAATTGTATAATATGCTAAGTTTTACTAAATATATTAGTAAAAAACAGTATTTAACTAAAAAAACTTAGAAACTATTTAGTAAAGCTAGTATAAATTGTATAAAGCAGCTATATTTTTTAAAAAGTAAAGTAAAAAAGATTAACTAGTCGTACAATTAATTAACTAACTTTAACTTTATTTATATTTAGTTAACAACTATATATAATAATTAAACAAATATTATAGTTTGTATAACAATTTTAACCTTTAAATATATAACTAATTATTAAATAATACATATTAATTAAATATATATTAAAAACTAATATATAAAACAGTTATAAACTAAATTACTAGCCCGTAATTAAATACTTTATTTTTTATAACCTTTAAAAGCTTATATAATAAGCATTTATCTTTTATATAACATTTGATTTAATAAAAATCAACTTTTATATAAATATTTTTTTAATATATAACGTGTAAAACGAGGTAATAACGCTAAAAAAGTATATAATATTTTAAAAAATTTAGAAAAAAAAGCAAAACTATTTTAAAAAACCTTATAACTTGCTGTACAATAAAGTAAAATTATTTGTTAATATATATTAAAAGCTAAAAATTATAAAAAATTAGTACTATATTGTATTCCTATTTATTTTTTAAAGTTGTACAGAAAATTACTTTATTTATAATATTAAACTAAATTATATATAGTAAGAAATTTATTATATAATAAATACGTATTTTAATACTAATACGAACTATAATTATTATTAAGTAAATTGGATTACAATTACTTTTATACAAATAAAAAAAAAGAATTTAGAACTAGTATTACATAAAACGTTTAACTTAATAATTAATAAACTATTAAAAGCATAATGCGCCTTTAATTTAAATTACTAAAAGGAGATTTAGTTAAATATAATAGTAATACGCGTATACTACGGAATATTGGAATTAGCAATAACTTTAGTTATTTAGAAATTAACGTACAAAGGGTTTTTTGTAGATTTTTACGCATATTTCCGTATAGTAGCAAATAGTACAACGTTTTACCCGGTTTAACAAAAAAAAAACATATATTTTATTAACCGGCAGTATATTTAAAAATATTATATAATAAATTAAATAAAAAGCAAATTTAAAAACTTTAATATAAAGTATTTTAACTAACTAAACTAATAAAACAATAGTTTTTTACTTTATTATATAAATAAAAAATGCTTTATATATTATAAAAAAAAATATTAGTTAACTAAATATACTTTAAAAAAAAAAGCTTATATAAAAAACTAGTACTTTACTTTATATAAAATGTATTTTAATTAAACACTTTTATTTAAAGAATTTTTAATATATTTAATAAAATATAAAAAATATTTAAAATTAAACAAAAAAAAAAACTTAAATTATAAGTACAAAGAAATAATAACTTAGTTTCTAATAAATAATACATTTATATATTATATAATAAGTAAAAATATTTAAAACTATATAGTTAATAAATTATTTAATTAATTTTTATTATATAATTACTATTATATAAAATATTAAAAAAAACTATAAAACACTAATATATTAAGCTTTTTTATAGTAGGGAAAATATAATTAAAAATGTATTTTAAGTTTAACTTTTGTATAAAAGTTAATTAAACCTCAAATACTATAAAAGTTAGCTTTAAAAGCAATAAAACCAAAAAGTTAATTAATATTATACGAATTATAAATAACTTAAATATAATAGTTTATTATATTTTAAATATACTAATACTATTTTTATTTTTACTAAAAAATACAAATTATATAAAAGTATATTTTAATAATACTTAAAATATTATTATATAAAAAAATAAAAGTATAATATTAATTATATATAAATAAAAATATTTATTTTTTAACTTAATTTTATATAAAGTAATTATATATTTTATAAAAATAAAACTATATAAACTATATTAGTAATTTAAATACCTTTATATTAAAAAATTATAATAAATATTTAGTTATATAAAGCAAAAAATAAACTAAATAATACTTAAAAAAATTTAAAAGTTTTATTATTACTATTAATTATACGACTTAGCGTTAAAATAATTTAAGTTTACTATTTAAAACAATTACAAATTTAATTATAAAGTTATAATAAATGTTATATAAATAAAAGAATATTAAATATTATATGTAATAAATATAATAATATTTTTTTAAATAGTAATTTTTTTAAAATTAATATTTTTATATAATATTTGGAATATACTTTGTAAATACTGAATTAATATATATTAAAAGCCTTTAAATTATATTATATATAATTTAAAAATTAACTTTATTTTTAAAAAATTTAAAAACTAAATATAAATAATAAAAATATTATATAAAAAAATACTTATTAAAGTATATTAAATAATTAGTAAAGTAAAACAAATATATAAATTATTAAAATATATATATAATATTTTTTATATAAAAATTAATAATTATACAAATAATAAATTAATTTTATAAATAATTATTAAAGTATTAAATAATATAGTAGGACTAAATAGTTTTGTATTAACTTTGCTTATTTTTAAAGTATATTTACGGATTAACTAAGATTTACCCCTTTTTCTAAATATTATACAACGTGTAAAGGTAATTAAAAAAGCAATAAAAATGCTATATAAAAAACAAGCTAAAAAAGAAGTTAATTATGTAATTTAGCAAAAAAACGGGCTAGTATTACATAATATACTATTACTTCCTTTATAAAATAAGGTTTTTATATAACAAAAGAAAAAAAAATAAAAAAGTTTATATAAAATAAAAGTAATTAAAAAACAAAATATTATAGTTAATATAATTAACAAACTAATTAAGTTTTAATATATGTAAATTAAGCTTTACTATTATATAACTAAAAAAACAACTTAAAAAAATAACTTAAAAGTTATACAATTTATTTAACTAAAAGTTATATAAAAATAATAAAATAAACTATATAAAAAACCTTAAATTAAAGTAACTTATATATAATAACTAAAAATATTCTTTTATATAATAAAAAAATAGTAAGATTTTAAATTAATAGTTAAACTTTAAAAAAATAATATTATTATTATATTTAGTAACTCGTTTAAAAAGTTAAATATAACGAAAATTAATAATTTTATTATATAAAAAGTATTTAAACTAATTAAATATAATAAAATAAAGTATATAAATATTTAAATATTTAAATTATAATTTATATAAAAAATAAAAAAGAAAAATACTTAGTTATATAAGAAATTAAAACTAGTTATATAAAAGTATAATAATATTAAAAAAAATATTATATTTATATAATTACGAATAATTTAATAAATAAACTAATAGTTACTTTTTATATTAGAATTAACTTTAATATAAAACTATAATATAATAAGTAAAATTTAAAATATTATATAAGTATATATATACTTAAAAAATAAGCTTATATAAATAATTTATATATAATTCCTAAAAAAACTAAAAGTAAAGTACTTAAAAAAAATAATTTTTTAAATTATATAACTTTTTTATAGCTTAGTTAAATTAAAATTATATTAGTTTAAAATATATTATTAGTATTACTAAAAATAGCTAAAAATAAATGTTTTTATATATAATTTATATTTATTAGTAATTAAAAATGTATTATATAACTTTAAAATAATAAGCTTTTAAACTAATAATATGTTTAGCTTTATAACTTTTGGTTTTTTAACTAAAAAAAAAAAAGTATTTAAGTAAACAAAGTTTTATATAAAGCTAAAATAAATTTTAATACTAAATTACTTTATAGAATTTAATAATATATAATTAATTATATATAATAAAAAAATTATAATAATTTAAAAAAGGTAAACAAAATAACTTATAAAAATTAACTTTAATATAAAAGACTTTATATAATAGTATATTTTTTAAAAAGCAAAAAGTATATATATTAATAGTATATATTAGTTTAAAGTAATGTACGATTTAATAATAGCTATATAAACTATAAATCCTAAGTTATATAAAATTAAAGCTTTAAATAAAAAAATTAAATAATAAATAAAAAATATAAACTATAGTTTTTTATTTATTTTTATTAATTTATTTTATATAAAGCTTTTTATTTTTATAAATAAATTATTTTTAAATAATATAAACTTAATTTTTTAATTAGAATTCCTAATTATATTAGTAAATAAGTTTTATATAAAAAATTAAAAATGCTTAAACTTTAAAATTAAAAGAAATATTATATACTAAAACTTAAATAAATATAAATACGTTATATAAAGTATTTTAGTAAATAAATTATATAATATAGTAAATAAATTTAATAATATAATTATACTTTATATAATATTTTAAAAAATTATAACTTTACTTTTATTACTTTTTATTCTTTTAATTTTATATATAAATTTAAAATTACTATATAATTATTTAGTTAAACTAAGTATAATATAAAAAAAAAAATTAATAATTAATATTATATTGTTTTAAAAGTTATATAAAAAAAAAAGATTTTTAAAGTATAATAAATTAATAAGAAAAATAATTTAGTAAATATTTTTTTAAAGTATATATTAAATATAGCTTTTAAAACCTTAGTTTTAATTAACTAACTTATTATATAAGTTAAAATACTTATTAAAAAATTATAAAAAAAGATTATTATATAAAAGAAAATAAAAAAACGGCAAAAAAAAGAAATTTTTATTTATACTTTAAAGGGCATTTAAAAAAAACTATATTTAAAAGCCTTAATTATATAAACCCCTTTCCCCCTCCTTTTTTTTTCTTTTTTTTAAAGATTTTATATAATAAACCCCTTAAAAACCCTTTTTCCTCTTTTTTTTAAAACGAAACCACTTATTTGTAGTATTTGTACCGCGTGTTATACAAGTATTAAATATATAATACGTAAGCGCTGCTTTAGTATTTGTTTACGTAATAATATTTTAAAAAAAGAAAACCTTTTTAAATTAAATATACGTAAGTTGTGTAAAGCTTTATTAGCTTGTTGTACAATTAAATAAGCAGTATATAAAAGTAGTTTTTTTAATATAAAAAGCAGTAATTAGCTTTAATTAAGTTATTAGTTATAAAAACCCGAAATTTAATATTTTTAAATAGTATAACTATTATAGTTTTTTTTTTATTTTATTATTTAAAATATAATATTAGTTATTATTATATAATATATTAAATATTAAATATATATATTTATATAAAACAATATTATTATATAATAAATATATAACTGCTTTATAAGTAGTAAAAATATATAGTAAGTACTAAAGCGCTATACAAAAGTTTTAAACTAGTGAATATTGGCGGTCCGGCTTGGGTTAGCGGGTACGGCAGGGCTAATAAAAGAGTTGGACAATGATATAGTATTATTAGCAGCGGCGGCGGTATGTGTGTGTATGTGTGTGTGTGCGTGTGTGCGTGTGCGTATGCGTATGTGTGTGTGTATATATGTGTATATATGCGTAGGCGGGCGCGGGTATAGATAATACTGTTGCTATTACTATTGCTGTTGCAACAGCAGCGGTAGGTTTATTGTGCGAACCTAAGAAAAAGAAGGAAAAAGAAAGAAAAAGGCGTACAATAGAATTAAATATAAAGTAATACTGAAGTACACTTACTATTTAAAACTTAAGCAGTAATTGCTTTTACTTTTATACGTTTTACTTTTTTATTTATAAATTATATATATATAAAAATAAAGTATTACTTTTTATTATATAATAATTTATTTAAAAAACTATTTATTATATATAATATAAATAATAATATAATAAGTAAGTTATTTTATATACTATATATAGTAATTAAAAACTAAAAAATTAATTATATAATTTTTTCTTTTTTTACTTTTATATAATTACTTGTTTAAACCGGTATAAAGCCTTATTTTATTTTTAATGGAAAATATTTTCTTTTTTTCTTTTTTTTTATATATAAAGTTATTTTTTAAAAAGTACAATATAATGTTTTAATTAAAAAAAAAAAACTAATATTAAAACTTTAGTGTTTTATTTAGCTATAATGCTTTGTTTTACAATACGTATTTATATACTATATTATTATGTAATTTAGTAAGTTTAATATGTAATAAAAAAAAACTTTATTATATAACGCAGGATTTAAGTTTATTTCTTTTTTTTTTAATATAAATAAATATTCGTACAATATATATTTATTTTAGCGCCATTTTTGCGTTAAACGTGCGGTATTCAGTTATTATACATTGTTTTACTAACAATAACCTTGTTATATAATATATTAAATACAATATAATAAGTTGGTTTCGTATTATAAAATATTGTTCGATTAAAAATAAACTTAAAAATAAAGCTACGTTTAAATAATAATTTACACAAGTTATTAAATTATAAATAGCTTATTAATTAAGTTTAAAAACTATTTTAATATTTAAATTAATAAATAAAATAATAAATAATTAAATATAAAAACTTATTTTTTAATATATAATTATTTTTTTTTTTTTTTTTTATTATTTATTAGTAATTTTTATATTAATTACTTTAAAATTGCTTTAAATTACTTAAATTACTAAATTACTTTTTAAACGCTTTAAACGTTTTTATGTTTTTAAGCGTTTTTTGCTTTATTAGCTTATATAAACTTATTAATTTATATTATATAACTTTAATTTACTTTAAAAACTTTATTATATTTTAAATTATATATTGTTTTTATATTTATATTATATTTAGTTTTTTAAATAAGTTTTTTTTTATTAGTTTGTAATATTATTTTTTTTTTTTTTTAATTATTATTTTTAATAACTTTTAAATAAATGTTTTTTTTTTTTTTTTTTTTTTAAAAACTTTTTTTTTTATAATATATTTTATTTAATTATATTTTTTTCTTATAATATTATAAAATATTATCGTTTTACTAATTATTTTAATAAATTTAGTATTTTTTTTAATTTATATTTTTTTTATTTATTTTTTTAAAAAAATTATTTTTAAATTTCTTTTTATAATAATTATTTATATAAAATATTTTTATTTATATTTAATTTAATATAAATTATTTAAAAATATTATTATATTTATAAAAAATAAAAAACTATTTATTTTAAATTATAATTTTTTTATAAGTTTATAAAATTAGTTTAATAAATATTACTTTATATATAATTTAATATTATTATATAAATTATTTATTTTAAATAATTAGAAAAATAAAATAAAATTTTAAAAATAAAAAATAATAAGTTTATTTATTTTAAGTTTTAGTTTTTAAATAAAATAAAAGTTATTAATTATTATTATATTTAATAATTTATTAAAAGTTTTTTTTTTATTAATTAATTTATTAAAAGTTTTTTATTTACTTTTAAAATTAATTTTACTTTTTTAGTTTTAATTAATTAAAATATTATAAATAAAATAAATTTACTTTTTTTATAATATTTTATAAATATTTTTTAAGTTTTTATAAGTTTTTTATATATAAATAACTTTTTTATTTTATTAAATATTTAAATATATTTTTATTTTAATATAAATTTAATATTTTTTTAATAATATATTTATTTTAAATATTAAATTATTTAATATTAGTTTTAATAATAATATATAAAATACTAAATATATTTTTATTTTTTTAAATAATAATAATTAATAATTAGTTTATAATATAATTTAATTTATTTAAAATTAAGTTTATTATTTAGTTTTTTTATTTTAATATTTTATTTTAAAAAATAAACTTTATTTTTTTTTTTTTATAATTAATTTTAATAATTTACTTTAATTATAATACTTAATTATTTTATTTTAAATAAATTTTAAATTATTATATAATTATTTTTATAATTTTAATAGTTTTTTAATTTAAATATTTACTTTTAATACAGTAATTTTATAAATTTTTATTTATAAACTATTTAAATTAAAATTATAATTTATTTTAAATAATAATATTTTTATAAACTTATTTACTAAATTATTATAAGTATATTTTATTATTAATAATAATTTAATTTAATTATTTTTTTATTTATTAAAATAATATTAAAAGTATTATTTAAATATTTAATTTAGTTTTTTAGTTTATTTATTTATTTAAAAATAATAAATAATAAATATTTTATATTATATTTTTAATATTTTTATTAATAATTATTAAAACTTAAAAACTATTATATTTTTTTAATTTATAATAATTTTTTTTAAAATTTTATATTTATTAAAAATATATTTTATAATAATATATATAAGTTTTTTTAATATA
>MU281507.1:0-25364 GCA_022385595.1 Xylaria palmicola
ATATTTATAAAATATATTTTAAACTAAGTATTAAAAACGCTAGTTTTTATAAATAAATTGTTTATATAAATAAAAACATTAATTAAAAAACTATAAAGCTTATATATAAAAGTTTATTTTAATTAGAAATTAAAGCTATTTTTTTTATTAATAGTTTATTTTTTAAATAAATATTATATAAAAAAATATTATAATTAAAAAGAAAAAAAACTAATATTAATATATTAATATTAATTATATATAATTATATAATACTTTTTTATATTACTATTTAGTTAAACTTTAAGTTTTATTATATAAATAGTATTTATTAACAAAATTCCTTTTTTAAAAAAAGAATTTTATATATAAAGCTTTTACTTTTATATTTAAAAAGTAAATAAATTAATAAATAAAAGTTATTTATTTTACTTTGTTTTTATATATTATATATAACTTACTTATAAATAAAATATATATAAAATTATAATATATTATTATTAAAATAACTTTATATTAATTATTTATATTATTATTTTATTTATTTATTATAATTATAAACTATATATTTTTTATTATTTCTTTTATTTTTAAATTTATTTATATTATTATTAATTATATTTTTTAAATAATATTATATATTTAATTGTTTTTTTTACTTAAGTTTTAATTAAAAAAATATAAATAAAAACTTAATATTATAATATTATTTTAAATACAAAATATTACTATAATATTTATTTTAAAACAGTAAATATATTATTTTTATATATATAATTAATAATTTTTGCTTTTTTAAATTTTTTTTTAAATTTTTTTATTTTTAATATATAATAAAAATTAAACTTATATTTTTAAATTTAACTAAATTTATGTTTTATTATTAAACTATATATAAATTTTTTTTAAAAAAGCTTTTATTTAATTTTAAAAATATTTTTTTTATTATATAATTATAAATATAATTATAATAAGTTTAATTAATTATATTATAAGTATTAAAAAATAATAATATAATAATAAACTAAATATAAAAACTAGTATTTCAATAATTAAAATATAATATAATTTTATATTTATATAAAAATATAATATTATTATTTTATTATATTAAAATTAAATACTAAAAAAAAAAAAAAAAAATATTAATAATATTAATAATAAAAAAAAGAATTATTTATTAAATAAAGTAATATTAAATAAAAACTAAATTTTTATAATAAATTTTATTTTTTAATATAAATTTTAATTAATATAATATATTAAAAATAATTTTAAAATAAAAATACTAATTTTTATTTTTAAAACTTTTTTAATTAGCTTAAAAATAATATAATAAGTTAATAACATTTTTAAAAAGGTTTTTAAAAGCTATTATTACGTTTTAAAAAAAAAAATACGTTTTTTTTTTTAAATTATATAAAGTTTAATAATTATTTTTATTTATAATATAAATAATTATAAAATTATAAAAAATTTTATAAATTAATTAAAACACATTAATAATAAACTTATTTATTATAATAAAAACTTATTAATTAATAATAAATAAAAATATAATAATAATATAAATATAAAAATATTTATAAATTTATATATATTATAATTATAATTATATTTGTTTAAATAAAGTTGCGTATATTAAATATACAACTTTTAAAATAATAAACATACAAATTTTTATTTATTATATTACAAAAAAACAAAAAAAAAAACTAATTATATAATAAAAAAGTAAAAAGCTTTTTTTTTAAGCTTTTTTATATAAAAATAAAAAACTTAATTTATATTAAGTTTAAAAATATATTATTCCGTACAAATTATATTGCAATTTATATAGTAATATTGTTTTAATATTAAAAAAAATCTTTTTTAATTACAACTTAGTTTGTTTTTATATTATATAATAATAAATATATAAAATGCGTTTTATACGTGTAGTATTTAACTAAAAAATAAAAACTTATACTTTTTAACTTAAAAAAAACCTATTTTATATAATATATAATTTATACAAAAAATAAAAAGTATTATAACTTTTTTTTATAAAAAAAAGCTTTTATTAAAACTTTTTTATATAAAAAAAATTAAATGCTTTTTTTTAAAAAAGGAAAAAAGGCTTTTTTTTTTTATTATACGGAAAAGCTTTTATTAAAAGCTTTGTATAACAAAAAGTAATACTTTTTATTTTTTTATTTAAAGCTTTTATTAAAGCTTTTTAAATAAAAAAAAAGGAAAAACTTTTTTATATATATAAAAACCTTTATTAAAATGCTTTTATATAAAAAAAAGCTTAAATATATATTATTTATTATATAGTTTATATATAATAAATAAAGCTAATAAGTATTATTTAGTTTAATAATACGTAATAATAATAATTAAAAAAAAAGTATATTATTTAGCTGTTTATATAACAAGTAATTAAAAGTATTATTTAATTATACGTATAATAAGTAATTAAAAGTGTATTATTTAGTTATTTATATAATAAATATATAATAACAAAGTTAAAAAAGTGTTATTAACTTTATATATATAACGGTTATTAGTTTAATAAAATAGTTTATTATTTTTTTTTAGTTTTATAAAAGCTTTTTACTAATTAAAAAAGTTATTATAATTATATAAAAAAAAGGTAATTTTTTTATTATTTATTATATAATTAGTTTTTAAATACAATTATATAATAGTTTTAAAAAATTTATATAAAAATTTAAACTTAAATTAAAAATAGTAACTTATTATTATTTATAACTAATTTATATTTAAATAACGTTTAAAATATATACGTTATTTAAATACTAATTAGTATTTAAATAAAGTTATATATATTAAATGTACAACTTTTAAAGTAGTAAATATATGAATTTTTATTTACTATATTACGGAAAAAAAAGAAAAAAACTAATTGTACAACAAAAAAGTAAAAAGCTTTCCTTTTAAGCTTTTCCGTACAAAAGTAAAAAACTTGATTCGTATTAAGTTCGGAAATATATTATTCCGTACGAATTGTGTTACAACTAATATAGTAATACTGTTTTAACAATATTTAATATAAAAAGAAAAAAAAGCTATTTTAATTAAGTATATAACTTTAAAAAGCTTATTTATTTAAAGTTAAAACGTTTTATAAACTTAATTATAATACGTTTATTTTTTTTTATATTAGTTATGTTTTTTATTATATATTTTTATAAATTGTTTTTATAATTTATATTAATAATAATAATAGTTTTAAATAGTAATACAGTTTATATTAACATTATTTCCTTTATTATTATTAAAGTTAATAACTAAAATAATATTAATTATAATAAAAAAAAAATAAAGAAATAATAAATAATATATAAAATATAAGTAATTTAATAATAAAAAAAACTAAGTAAAAAAAAAACTATAAAAAAAATATTATAATATTTTTTAAAAAAAAAAAAGGAAAATATAAGTATATATGTCGGAATAGGATTACTATGTTGGTTGCAACGCAATTCGTACGGAACAATAGGTCTCCGGACCTAGTACGAATTAAGTCTTTTACCTCTGCACGAAAGGGCATAAAAGGGGAACTTTTTACTTCTTTGTTGTACAACTGGTTTTCCCTTCTTTTTTTCCAGTGGTATAGTGAGTAAAAACTGTGTTTATTATTTTTACAGGCGTACATACCGCCTTAAAAATATGTATACAACCTTAACCAAACACTAATTAGTGTTTGGACTTTATTTTTTTTGTATACTAGGATTAACTTAAATATAAAAATGAATTTTATTTAGTATAAATTAGCTATAAATAATAACGGGATTTTATTTAGTATTTTAAAGGCTGTATATTTTATATTGCACTTTATTTTTTAGTAGTACTAATAGGACAAAGAGATTAATTACCCTTTTATACACTAGGATTAACTTAAACGTAAATATATAATTAATGGCGCGCAATTATGCCAACCTAACTACCTGTTGTACGCAAGCCAAATAACACCTTCCCCCCCTTTGACTACCTATTATATGAAAAGCCAAACAATACCCCTTTAAACCACCTGTTGCACATAAGCCAACAATACCCCTTTTAACTACCTGTTGTACGCAAGCTAAACAACAGCACCCCTTTAACCTTATTATTGTATACCTAGCTAGATAACACTTTTAATTACCTGCTGTATAAATAACTAAATAGCACCCCATTTCCGACCGCTGTTGCCACGTATTAGGCCAAGCGACACCTACTAATCCTATCTATTGTACGCAAGCTGTATAATAAACACTATATATTCGGGCCCCCTTTTATACAGAGATACTTTAACGAAGGTCCCTACGTACACAAAAGGGCCTCTCCCTCTCTCCTATAAGGAGGCTTTAACGGAGGCTTTAAGCAGGGGAGTAAGGAGTATTACTCCTTGTTGTACAAAGCTCTTAACGAAGGCCTCTCTGTGCAATAAGGAGAGAATACCTTCTTTCCCTTAAAAAAAAGGTACCTAACTTCTCCTTTGTATAAAGGAGCCTTAACGGAGGCTTTTCCTTACAAAAAAAGGGTTACAAATACTTTTCGTTTTTTATATAGATTGTAAATTATACAAAGTAGGTTTTTTAAGTTAAGAAGGTATAGGTTTTTTTCTATAGCTAAAAGCTATACGTATAAAGTATATTTGTATATTTACTGTTGTACAACCCAAAGACAAACCAGGTTGCAACTAAAAGAAATTTTTCCTAGTGTTAGAATAGGATTACTGTGTTGGTTGCAATGCAATTCGTACGGAACAATAGGTCTCCGGACCTAGTACAAATCAGGTCTCTTACCCCTGTACGAAAGGGTATAAAAGGGGAGCTTCCTACTCCTCTGTTGTACGACTAGTTTTCCCTTCTTTTCTCTTAGTGGCATAGTAAGTAAAAACTATGTCCACCACCTTTGCAGGCGTGCATGCCGCCTTGGAAATATGCATGCAACCCCAACCAAACAATATACTTTAAAAAATTTATTATTTATAAATAAATTACTATAATAATATTAAATAATAAGTAAATATTTATATAAACTAATTATTAATTAATATAAATATAATAAAATATATAATTTATTTTATTAGTTAAATTAATTAAAAGTATAAAATTTAATTAAAAAATAACAATTAAAAACTAATTTTTTTTAAAAAAAATAATTATTATAATTATTATTTATAAAATATATTATATTTTTATATCGTATATATTATAAAAAGTATTTATTTTATATATAAATTATATTTGTTTTACTATTATTTTAAATTTTAATTATATTTTTTTTATTATAATAATATATTAAAATTACTATTATATTTAATTTAAAATACTTTTTATTATAATATTTTATTAATTATATATTTTAAATTTATAATATAACTATATTTGTCGAAATTGGATTACTATGTTAGTTGTAATATAATTCGTACGAAACAATAAGTTTCCGAACTTAGTACAAATCAGGTCTTTTACTCTTGCACGGAAAGGCATAAAAAGAAAGCTTCCCACTTTTTTGCTATACAACTGGTTTTCTTTCCTTTTTTTTAAGTATAGTATAGTAAAATAAAGATTCACTATGTTTACTACTTACGCAAGCATTTATATACCGCTTTAAAAATATATATACAAACTTTATTTAAACACTAATTAGTATTTAAACTTTATTTTTTTCGTATTTTAAATATAGCTTTTTATATAAAAATAAATTTTATTTAGTACAAATTAACTATAAATAATAATAGGATTTTATTTAACATTTTAAAGGTTATATATTTTATATTACACTTTATTTTTTAGTAGTACTAATAAAATCAAGAAATTAATTACTTTTTTATATATTAAAATTAATTTAAATATAAATATGTAATTAATAGCACACAATTATACTAACTTAACTACTTATCGTACGCAAGTTAAACAACCTTTTTTTAACCACTTATTATACGAAAAGCTAAACAATACTTTTACTTCTTTAACTTTATTATCGTATATTTAACTAAACAATACTTTTAATTACCCGTTGTACAAACAATTAAACAGCACACCTTTTTTTAATTATTATTGCTACGCATTAAGCTAAACTACACTTATTAATTTTATTTATTATATATAAGCCGTATAATAAACATTATATATTCGAGCCCCTTTTTATATTAAAAGCATTTTAATAAAAGTTTTTACGTATATAAAAAGGCTTTTCCTTCTTTTTTATAAGGAAGCTTTAATAAAAACCTTAAATAAAAAAGTAAAAAGTATTACTCCTTATTATATAAAGCCTTTAATAAAGGCCTTTCCGTATAATAGGAAAAAAATACCTTTTTTTCCTTTTAAAAAAAAGGTATTTAACTTTTTTTTTATATAAAAAAACTTTAATAAAAGCTTTTCTTTACAAAAAAAGGGTTACAAATACCCTTTATTTTCTTATATAAATTATACACTATATAAAGTATATTTTTTAAATTAGAAAATAAGTTTTTTAAATTTTTTTTTATAGTTAAAAGCTATATATACGAAATATATTTATATATTTATTGTTATATAACCTAAAAATAAGCTAAATTACAACTAAAAAAGATTTTTCTTAGTATTGAAATAGGATTACTATATTAGTTGTAATATAATTTGTACGGAATAATAAATCTTCAAACTTAGTATAAATTAGGTTTTTTACCCCTGTATAAAAGGGTATAAAAGGGAAGCTTTCTACTCTTTTATTATACAACTGGTTTTCCTTTCTTTCTTTTAAATATAACATAGTAGAACAGAAATTCACTGTATTTACTATTTACGTAAGCGTTTACATGCCGCTTTAAAAATATACATACAAACCTTATCTAAACAATATTATTAATTTATATACTTAATTTATTTTAATATTAATTATTAAAATTTTAATATTATTATAATAAAACTTTTATAAATTAACTTTAAATATTAGTTTTAACTTTTTAACTTATTTAGTTTACTTTTTATAAATAAATTTTATAAATAAAAAAAAATAACTAAATTAAAAAAGTTAATTAAAATATTTAGTTTTATTATTTAATTATAATTTATAATACTTTTAATAATGTTATTTACTTATATAATATTTGTTTTTATTATTTAATAAAATATTAAATAAAAAACTATTATTAAAAAGTAAAAAAACGTAGTTTTACTAATTTAAAAATTTTAATTATTAATTTTAAAGGTTTTTAAAATTCTTATTTTTTTTTTTTATAAAGCGTTTTTTTTTTAATAATAATTCGATTATATTATAAAAAGTAGCCGTTTTTACAATATTTTAAATAATGTTTTATTAATAAATATTTAAAAGTTTTTTTAAAAATTTAAGCTTTTAAAACTACAATAATATATTAATTTTTTTAAATTTATTATAATAAAGAAATAAAAGTTGTTAATATTTAAAAATAAAATATATAATTATTAAATATTTGTTTTAATATAAAATATTATTATAAAATTATTATAATAAAAAGTATAACAAATTAAATATAATAATAATTTTAATATATTATTATAATAAAAGAAAAATACATTTAAAACTTAAAATAAAAGTAAAAAAAGTACAATTTATATACGAAACGAATACTTTTTATAATATATATAGTAAAATAATGTAATATATTTAATAAATAATAGTTATAATAGTTTTTTTTTTTAAAAAAAAAGGAAATAAAAAATAAAAAATAAAAATTTTAATTATATATTTTTATATAATTATAAAAGTTAATTATAATTTAAAAAACTATATTAAAAAAATAATAAAATAAATTATTAATAAGTTTTTTATAAGTTTTTTTTTTTTAAAAAAAAAAGTAAATTATAAATTATAATTAAAAAAGTTTTTTTTTTTTAAAAAAAGCTTTATTAAAAACATTATTAAAATAATTATAATATATATATTATATATATTACTTTAAAAAAAAAGCTTTATTTACGTATTTTTAAATATTAAAAATTTTATAATTAGTAATTATAATAAATTAATTAAAAAATAGTTTGATTATTAAAAAAGAAAGTATATTAACTGAAATAAAAGGCTTGCGTATTGTGTGTGTTGTTTTTTTCGGATGCGCCCGTGGGCGCCAGAATAGAAAAAAACTAAATACTACGCTTTTTACCCCTGTGACCCCTTTTACGTAATCAACGCTTGTTTTCACTCACTACTTCACTAGTCAAGCCTAAATTGACCAAGCGACCCAAGTCAGTAGACCCGTCAGATCGGATAGCTTCTGCGTCCATGTCTCGGAGCAATTGATCAATGTATTCTCCCGCTGCTGAAAGGTGGAGGATATGGGCAATCGCACGATGAACGGCGAAAAGCCGGGGGGAAGGAGGGTCAATATCCCGGTTCTTAGTAAGGTAGAGCGTGCGGATGAGAGGCAGGCCGATCGCTTTGGAAGTTTGTGAAGGTAGAAACGAGTCGATTCGATAGGTATGGGGCTGTTCTGCGCCTTCGACAGGTTCAAAGAAGATCTTGAAATCACCAAAACGCACATGCAAATCGCGTGTGAGAGAGAGTGCATTACGAGGTCGGTCGATGTCCGGACCTTCGATCAGATGTGTGACTCCGTGATCAAACATGTTGAGGATCGTAAGCGCGGCTTCTCTAGGACGGTCCTGGGCAAAGGTAAGCTTAACGTATTATAACGATAAACCAAAACCTACTAATTCAAGTCTGGAATTAACCGCCATCAAAGAATGTGGAAGTATATGGGCTACTTCCAGGTCCCTCTGATCGAGTGCGTCTAGTTCATTCCCGTCGTCATCTTTAGCATCATCGCCTTCCTTCTGGAACCGAATCTCGCCTTCTTGCTGATCAAAATGTCGAGATATGACACAACGATGACGGTCGCGGATAAGACACAGAGCCCGCAAAGATGACAGTCTTGTTGGAGTTCCCACAAACATGTGCGATCCGCCTTGGGCCGCTTGAACTGCAGAGTGGTAATCTGGTGTAGGCTGGGGTGTCTTTTTACCCGAAGCTTTTACTAATGACTATTAGCAACAATGAGAACAAGGGGATAGGTATTTATAGGTCTAACAAGGCAAGAAGAAATTATCCAAAAGATAATCCGCGAATTCTACAAATCGTGGTCGCAGCTCGTCGAAATTAATGTCATCGTCATCATCCAAGGAAAGCTTCATAGAGCTAAAGAAGGACCGTAGTAGATGGTCCTTGGACTGCTCGGAAAACGCGTACTCGTAAGTGTAGCGGATGAGTCGAGAGGGATTGTAAGGAACGCGGTCGCCGGCGTCGGGCTCAAAGTAGTTGATTATACGGTCAAATTTACTCCGGGCGGCGGTGCGCTGATCAGTTCCTAATGATAGTCCAACAGTAAAATCAATCATTCCCTCCAGAGACGATTGGTGGCGGTGAAGAGGCGAAGGGGTCATTTTCTTTACAAATTACCAACTAAACAAAGTTAGAAAAAATGCAGACCAAAATGGCGACTAGGCTGGCCTAGAAAGGAGGTATGTAAAATAATAAAGTAAAGTGGACTTGAACTGTGGTTTATTATGGGTTGGTTTATAGGGGCTTCGGAAGGAAGACGGTACGTACCTATTGTGGGGTTACCTACCTGTCATACGCGCTTTTATCCTTTTAGCACTAGCCCCTGTTGCTTCGCCTTCATTGCACTTGCACTCGCTTTCATTGCACTAGCCCCTGTATCATCCTAAACCTCGCCGCCTTTGGTACTTAACCTCCTACAAGTAATTCGTCATGTTCATCACCTGATTTTCTTACTATGAGCCTCGAAGCCGCCCAAAGCAACACCGACCTCTCGTCACCACGTCGCACGTCGCGCGCGACTCGGCCGGTCATGACAAGCGGCAGGTGACAGGCGGCGACGTACGGTACATCCCCATCCATCTTCTCTCGGCCTCGGCCTCCCGCGCACCCGCCAACCGCCCACCGCCGACCACCTCGACCAGCGCAAGCAGCAGGTAACAGCACGACGACATAACACGACACCATGGCGAGCGCCAGCCTCGTGTCCCGCATCGCCTACAACTCGGTCTACGGTGTGCTCGGCGTCATCCTGGGTGCCCTGCTCCTCGTCGTGCCCGGCGACTTTGTGCGCCAGGCCCTGACCACCACCCACCAGGCCATCAACCTTATCATCATCGCCATCGTCTACGTCCTCACCATCCTCATCGTGCTGTTCGTATACGTCCTCAGACTCTATGCCACCCGCACTGTGCTGGCCTCGATCCCCAAGCTGTGGATCCCCATCGAGAAGGGCGACGTCGACAAAGAAGTCCGCAACATGATTATCAACAGTCTTAGCGAGAGTGCTGCCATAGCTTGGGAAGCCCGGCCCAAAGTCCTTGCGCCCGCTGATGTGCCGCCGGTGGTGCCGGGTCACCCAGCAGAGATGGGGAATGTCCATACAGCTCAGACCAGAGAGAGTCGTAGGTCGCTTAACCCGTTCGCGTCCAGGCGCCCGGCCACCCGAGAGGGTACCGCTGGTACGTCCTCATCGCCGTCGCCGCCCGTGTGGGGTCAGGTAGAACACGATGGTTGGGGCTCCCCCGCCTCGCCAGATCTGCCCAACCTTCAGTATGCCACGGTGCTAACAGAGCTGCCAAACCTCATCGAAGCCAAAGCTGTGGCCCAGGCGCCACCGGACCGAGACTCGGGCCCGACGGCCCCGCTATTGGACGTCGACGCTATGATGCTGCTACAACGAGCCCCCAACATGACCATGAGGAGCTATATAGGACACCTCACCGAGCTCGACGTCTTGCCCGCCTCGCAGAACCTGGTGCGCTTCCTCGACCTGTACGAGCGTGTCCGTTTCTCCGGCCGTCCCATGTCCAGCGCGTCCTTCCGGAGACTCATGCACCTCTTCGCCGAGCTCCTGCGTGCCATGCGGCCCTTGCACCCGTCTCTGCTCCACGACCCAGACGACGGCGACAGCAGTCATTCCGGGTTCGACGGGCACATCGACGACGACGCGCCCAACGACTCCAGCCCGACGACGCGCACGCCGTCGCCCAGCATCCGCAGCGCCTACAGCTTCGACCGGAGCAGCACCCACTCGCACCCCCGCGTGGCGCAGCTGGGCGGCCGCAACCCGTCCGTCGTCACCACGGCAAACCGGTACCGCACCGCGCCGACGACGCCGCGGAGCACGGCCGAGGGGACGTTCGCCGGCGGACGCTCGCCAAGCAACACGAGTAGCGCGGGCAGCTTCGCGCGGACGCGGCGGCCCTACCTCGCCAGCCAGACGTCCAGCGCGAGTCTCGGCTCCTTGTCGCAGACATCCGTGATTCGGCTCGCCACGGCTGAGGATGCGGGCGGTATGCCCTATGTACTACGGCTTACTGATACTATTTGACGGGACCGAAATGGTTGTCCGTGCCCTGTTTTGACAGGGGATGCGGGGATCGGCAGCCCCGAGAAGCTGATCCCGTTCAGGAGAAAAAGTGTGTTCGATACTGCATTGCGCTGGCGTTTATACCCCTGCCGGAGGCGGCTTGACCATATGGGGATTGAGTTAAGAATGACTGGGCGTGATCTGCATTGTAAAATTTGAATTAGTAATAATGTAATGAATGCCCTTGTGGAATACGAAGAAACACCCTCACTTGGACATGGCTACAGGCTCTCACCCCCGTCCCCGACTACACCAGTGTTGTGTTTATAGAGTCGCTAAATAATTGGCCACCCCTGGGCCAGCATGTATGTAGGCGACATATATTTGTACAGAGAACTTAGGTTTATATTATCTTCAAATGATCTCCTAAGTCGAATGTATAAGTGATGGATAGGGGTGAATATCTTTTTCACACACACACATGAGATCACATAAGTAACGGCTGTCTGATATCTAAGACGTTGCATGGGACCTTCGTATGAGCATATTGAAGAAGAAAGAGAGGATTATAAGGACTTATGTAATAAAAGAAAGGGAAGGGATAGGTATTATAGTGATTGTACAGTCACTCTCAATAAGATAGGATGCTTTTCTATTTGATCAATTTATTCCCATAGGACTACTCCATTTAGTTCTAGGATATGACTTGGAACGTGTTGGTAGAAACCCTCCTCATAGACCAGCTGATGAAGGTGACTATGTGTAGCTGACTCAACAACCAATCGCCCATTGTGTTTGAACTACTTGTTGTGTTGCGCTTCAGCTTCTTCAGCTGGTGCACGTGCGACACTGACTCATTAGTTAGGTATATATAAACACACACACCCCTAGAAATAACAGGCGACGAAAACACGACATACGATGAAGACGTATCTCCCGGTGTGGCCCCATTCTGGTATTGAGCCAAGCTTTGGTTGAGGCTCCTGAGAACCACGGCACGTCGGTCTGCCACACTTGACTCCGGTGACACTCCTCGTACGCCTAGTGCAGTCACGGGGTCACCACCCTCGTTCCTTGTTGCCATGTATGAGTTGACTCGATGCTGGGCCGTGGGATCCATGTTAGGAGTCGGAGCAGATAGAGTAGTAGCAGATCTATGAATATGCTGATCGATACAACTGTCTATGTCGGGTAGATCGGAGGGGTTGAAGTCTACCTCTATGGATATAGGCAAATATGTGTGAGAGATATGAGAGGGAGAGGGAAATGAAGGGGAGGGGAAGGGGGTTTATATAAAAGAGAGAGATAAGAGGGAAAGGAGAAGGAAAGCAAGTGGTGGAAAGCAAGTGGAAAGCAAATGGAAAACAGAAAGAAAAAGGAGTGAAAGAGGAGTACAAGAGGTACATAAGAGGTACATAAGAGGGAGAGAGGTAAGAGTGTGTAATTCTGGGCTGGGAGCAAGGTGTAGAGGCAAGCCGGTGGAAAATACTGAACGATGGGGTACTGGGAGCAAGAGGGTAGCTTGAAGCCCGGAGGCGAGAGAATGTTTATGGCTAGACTTCCCGGTTCTGTCTACATAGTATCCCGACGCATCGCCAAAAATTCTGCACGACTTAGTTCGTACATAATGCTTCGCTCGCGGACGGTATGGTTTCCGCGCTACGAACTAAGCGGATACCCCTACGCATGCCATGTTCTCATCCAATCGCTGCATTGCATGCAGCGTGTCCATTGCTCGACGAACCATTTGACATACAAGGGATCATGGTCGCGCATCTGCAAGTACCGCCCTTGGCATGCAAGCCTAGCCCTCCCATCGCAGAGATCCGGTGAGATCAAACAAGGCAACCCAGAGCCGCAAGGAATTAGAATAAGGCAACCAACCAAGAGCCGCGCTCACTTTTTGAGAACTAGGTCGCCTGGCTATCTGCGTCTTGGCGGTGGTTCTAACAACAGACCGTACGCTGACATACCATCAATCCAAGAACGAATAACTCCCATATGGCACGATTTTCTTTTATAAATGAAATATCATGATCACGGGGATATTTATTGCTCCATTCCAGGACTTGACAGTAGACCATGCTGTTACTTTTTAGCGACAGAGGAAACGAGCGGGATGCGTGGGATGGGAAGCAGAAAAGAAAGAAAAAAAGAAATCGATGGTAGTCATTTTGCCAAAGTGTTAGCAGAGTTAGTCATATTCGATGCTATAAAATTCAATAATGAACAACCCAAGTCCCCCCATCTCACAACTTCTCGACAGGCAGGTCCGTGTTGACCTTTCCATGTTCGCAAATAGCCATGACAGGGCCCTTCGTCCCGTCATCCGTCGCCTGCCTCATGATGCCGCGCAGGCTGCAGAGCTTCTGCCCGGCGTGCAGGATCTCGCACTCGATGTCGACGGTGGTGCCGACAGGCACGGGTCGCAGATAGGTGACGTTGAGTGTGCGGCTCACGCCCCCGTACTGCCAGAAGCCGGGCCGCGAGATCATCTGCAGCGGGAAGGTGGTGCAGACGTCGAAGATGGTCGAGGTGCAGCCGCCATGCAAGGTGCCCAGGCCGTTGGCGTGCCCAGGCTGGACGGTGAGCCGAAATGTGGCACGGGGATGAGGGGGTGATGCCGAGTGTGAGATGATGGAGACGTGCTGTAAGATGGGCGTCGACCATTCCTTGGATTGAGGGTCAGCGTGTGTCGTGACAAATAAAAAGAGATCGAGATCCCCGCATATTGATACAGACGATGGCAGGATGACAAAGGCAGAGAAAAAAGGCAAGGCATAAAGGATAAGACGCCTCGAATGCTACGCTATCGAACAGGGCGCACGGCATCTGGCGGGATGATGGGGGTGATGGGGGTGATGGGGATGATGGGGGTGATGGGGGTGATGGGGGAGATGGGGGTGATGGTGGCTTACTTGGTTCTGAGGGTCTGTAAAGTTCTCAACAAACCACTTAAAGTGATCCTCTATATTTCCGACGGAGTCTTCACTCTGGGCGGTGTCGGCAGTGCTTTTCGCCATGTTGAAGCTGACGAGCCAATGCCTATGAGTTGATGAGTGGATGAGGGGGTTGTTGTTGAGTGAACCGGATGATGCGGCAACAAATAAGGGTGTGCAGTCGTCTGCTCACAAATCTCATGAGTTTGAGATGCAATTCATCGGCGACGATGAGCCACGACGAAGAAATATCGTATCACAAGTGTAAATGTAAATGAGGGCGAGTGAGTGAGTGCGTGAGGGCGAGGAGTGGTGACGGGGGTTAACAGTTAAGCCATGACCTTGGCAGCCGAGGTTAATAACCCATGCCGTTCAACCTGGGTTACCTAGGTACGTAAATCATATAGTTAAACAATGACGGGGGATAGTACCAGTATTATGGCCACATTTAAACAGGAAAGAATAGAACGAACGTATGAACCAATTCGTTTACCAACCCGGCCGTCAATACATGATTTAGAGATAACTATGTTGTTTGGCCCGATGCTACTTGATCCATAACCATGACGATACATGCCTGCATTCGGTAGATATGGGAGAGTGGTATGTCGTTTATCCCCTATCTAAGCAGCCAAGGCTAACAACCCACGTCGTACCCCGTACCTACGGAGTAGGCTACCTGCTCAAGTGGCCCATGCACGGATTAGGGGAGCTACTTCCAGATCCCCTACGCCTTTAATTGGTTGAAAAACATGGTCTTCTCTAAGGTAGGCGCAAAGCAAGGCATTTCAGGGGCTTGCCTGGCTACCTAGTACAGAGTACCTCTGTGCACGACGATGCCTGGCCTATACCTCATGTACCTAACGTAGGTAGGTACCCCCTAATCGATAGGCGGTACGTTGACGGGTTGGTAGCTTTTCTGTCATTTGGGGGACGGAGCTCAGCTGTCGCAACGACCACATATCACTATCTCCATCATCGCGGCGCCTCGATCTTCGACTTCGCTCGCTCGAAGCCGATCACGACGGATAGATCCCCCCAGCACTGGGACGGCGCGTGGGGCACGACCCAGCACGACACGACGCGCCACGAGACCACGCCACGAGAAGCACGGCCGAGCTGTGACGCTACATGACGACTTCTTCTTTTTGCTTGACATCGACTCTCGAGACGGGTGCCGCCGTACTAGATCGCACCATCCCCCGTCGCGTCGGCGCCAACCCCGAGATCGACACCGAAATCATCGCTTCGCGACCGCCCACGACGCCCATTGCGCGTTTCTGCTCCTGCCAGGCGTTTCCATAACTCGTTTGCACTTGCACCCGACATTGTACATTGTACATTGTACTGGCTCGTCTTGGCTGCCACGGCTCCGGCCTGCCCTGTCGCGCTTTCACTTGGCCGCCCTGCATCGAACCTCGACTTTGACCTCGACCTCATACCCGACGACCCGTGTGTGCCGCCACTCATCACCGGCAGCTTGTATTTTTTCCCTAGTCGCCCCGTTGCCTCGTCCCGCTTCGGCCGCGACCCCGTCATCGGCGTTCCCTCCGACTCCGCTCTCTAGATGCTAGCGCTGCATCGTCCTCTCTTTATCTGTCACCGTCAACCTAGGCGCATGTCTAACGGCCCTATTCAGTCTCGACGGTGAAACGTGTGCGAGGGCTCGACGCTGCCTTATCTTCCCATATCCTAGCAGCCTGACCCTCACATGAGCTGGCAACACGCCTCCGCCATGGGTGCTGCTGGTAACGGAGCCGGCGGCCCCGGACCCGGCCCCAACCCCGGCCAGGATATGTCGGGCGGCGGTCCGTCCATGCACCAGCACAACGTGCCACATGCCACCGAATACACATTGCAGGGAGTTATGCGTTTCCTCCAGACTGAGTGGCATAGACATGAGCGGGATAGGAATTCGTGGGAGATCGAGCGACAAGAGATGAAGGGCAGGATCGCAGCGCTCGAGGGTGCTGCGAGACGTGGTGATGCCACCCAGAAAGCCCTGAAGAGATATGTGCAGATCCTCGAGAAGAAAATCAAGGACCAGAGCACCCAACTTGAAGCTGTTCACCATGTCACTGCCGAGTCAGATCATTCCGTGAAACGGCCTCCCAAGGCCGACAGGGCCGCCTTGATTGAGGAGAAGCTGAAATGTGAGTCGCATGCACTTTGGTCTTGGGCGTCCTTCCGTTCCCTGGCTAATCAATCTGCGTATCACACAGCGGCCAACGAAAAGCTGAAGAACGGCCTCCCTCGCCCCGAAGGGCTGCTGGGCATACAAGGGGATGAGGAACGCGACCGCGATGACCTGAGAAACTTCTTGGACCAGTGCCAGGCTGAGTTCTCGTACCTGATGATGACGCCTGCTAATCCGCTCCCGCCCCGGGAGTCACCACCGCTTCCCATGATGGAAGATCTGAGAGAGGGCGATTTTGGTATGCCCATGGGTCAACAACCTCTCGATGCCGCATTTCAGGCCTTGAGGTTGAATCCCAACCAGGCCAAGGAACCCGGCTCTCGTCTGCCCCTGAATGCTAATCACCACGGGCCGCCGATGCAGCCGACCGGTGGCCTGAATATGGCTTCGAAGACAGGTGAGCTGCAGTCCACTCCCATGGTCCGTTCTGGGGACAGCCCAGCCGGAGGGTACGCGCATCCTGGCGACTGGTCTGCATCTGTAGCTCCTTCAAATGCCCGCGCCCAAGACGATCGACTAACCAAAACCAATCATGCGAGCGACCTCTCGCGAACCGAGAACTCTCAGGTTTCCGCCGAAAGACGGATGACTGACTCTGAAGGGTGGGACTTTAGCGAAGCGTCCTTTCCGGACCCAGCACCATCGCAGTCCCTCCAGTCCTTTTCACAACGACCTGATACTGACGTCTTTCCTGCCGCCGAAAATATCCCTAAATCGCCAAATCGTGGACCTAGTTCTCATCGCCGAAAGAGCTCCTTCTCTCGCAGAAGAAGTGCCGAACAGGAACTCTCCCTCAATGCTATGGCTCAGAAAATAGACAACGCCAGCTTCAAACTTCGATATGGACTACGTGGCCATCTGAATACTGTCCGCACCGTGATTTTCTCCGGGGGTGGAAGCCCAGGTGAGCCCGAGATATGTACTGCCGGTGATGATGGTCTGGTCAAACGATTCCATATTCCCCGCGAGAACCCCGGCCACCTCGGAACTCAGTTGTCTGATCTTGATGTGCCGGCCGACTTCACTCACCGTGGCCATACGGGCGCCGTCTTGTGTTTAACCTCATGGTCACCGTCCCCTAATTTCTCTACCGGCGGTCGCGCTCAAGGTGATGGCTGGATATTCTCGGGTGGCCAAGATGCCACGATCAGGGTTTGGGAACGTGGTCGGGTCGACCCCAAGGCAACCCTTGATGGTCATACCGACGCAGTCTGGGCCATCTGTGTACTCCCTGCTACCCTCGGGACCCTATTCGGCCAGTCGAATCCTTACGGCACCCCGGATCGCATCTTGGTGGCGTCTGGTGCAGCCGACGGGGTCGTCAAGATCTGGGCGGTGAGCGCGCCGCCCCAATTGACCTCGCCACAACCAGGGCCTGGGGGAAGACGTGCAACCGGCAGCGGACGTGTTAGGGGCAACTCAATGAGCTCTGGTTCGCAGTTTCCCAGCTCTCCTCAGCCAAACATGGCATCAAACTCGCCTTTCCACTCAACCCTCGTTCATGACATACGACGGTCGGATGGTTCCAAGGCCTCCCCCACGAGTATCACGCCCCTCTCGACGAGCGGTGAAGCCTTCGTAGTCAGCTTTTCCGATGCCGCTATTCTGGTGTTTGACACGAGAACCGGCGAGCAAATTGGCTCTATGGCAAGTTTAGAGACCTACGACAATACCGTAGCAACAAGCGTCAATGCTGTCGTGGCAACAACTGCTGGTTTGGAACAGGGCTCTAACACCGGCCTCGGTGAGGAAGAGGCCGGTGGCCCTACCGGCAGCAACGCGTCCTCTGGCAGTGGCATTGAAGGGGTCATCATTTCTGGGCACGAAGACCGCTTCATCAGGTTCTTCGATGCCAATAGCGGTAAGTTGACTCAGTTCGTAGCCACATCCCACAGTCAAACTAACAATTTGTAGGCCAATGTACATATAATATGCTAGCGCATCCTTCTGCTATATCTAGTCTGTCGCTGAGCCCCGACGGCCGGGAACTGGTGTCCGCCGGCCACGACGCCAGCCTTCGATTCTGGTCGCTGGAAAAGCGGACCTGCACCCAGGAGAACACCAGCCATCGTATCATGAGGGGCGAGGGGGTATGTGCCGTCGTATGGAGCCAAGACGGCCGATGGGTCGTCAGTGGGGGTGGTGATGGTCTTGTTAAAGTATTTGCCCGATAATCCTGACATAATCAACCCGGGGCTTGGTATCTGAGCATGGGGATGATCCCCTGATTGTTTGCATTACTAGGTAGTACACCTCTCTGCACACTTAGATTCCCTTACGGCGCCATGACGCGCACGAATGAGAGAGGTAATGGCCTTATGTATTTTTTTATCCCTGGGCTGGAGAGCGCAGGGTAGAAGCGTTTTTCTAGATTAACAATAGCGTGAGATGTATGTATAAATCCTTAGGCATAAGAAGAACAGGAAAGAAAATATGTATGACGATCGGTTGGAAGGTGTTGAGAGATCAATACATCCGATAATGGAACAGAAAGCTAGTTTTTCGAGAAATAAGAAGTTGAAGTATCAAATACTTTAATTGACTAAAACTATGTATGCTCAAGTTGGTGTCCAGGTGACGACGCGGAAAATCGGGTGAGTGCTGAATCGTTTTAACGTCTGTTCTTACTTCGATCTTCAGGTTTATTAGACAACACACTGAATCGAAGCTTGGCCTAGTATTCTAACTAGTGAACATATACACCGTGCCAGCCTTATGGCTGACATGACCATACTTTCCACCTTTGATCGCTGGTCATTGGGTTTGTTTACCCCTTTTAGGCTGCCCTAAACGACAACGAGGAAAGGTCGCCCCGGGGCAACCTCGCAAAACATTCAAAGAGTTTCTTGCAAACATTTAGTTACAGAAACATGTATTCTATATGCGTGGAAATGTAGATCGAGCTTGGCGCCGACACATGCTAGTAATGATGGCCTAAAATTACCATCTGTATCCACATCTCCATTCCGAGGTTAAGCAGAGCAGTTTGATTGGGATCACAACGCCAAGTCCCGTCTCCCTTTTTTGTATTACTCTGTTTTGTATATGCAGGTTAATTCCATGTTTAGTATCACTACAAGTGGCACTTCATAGAGAATGCCGCAAAACGAGATAGTCGGGCCAGAGAACCTTCACAATGAAGATGGATCACTCGCCAACCCCGGCTTCGCGCGCGCACTTCGTCAAACGTACGACCGCTCTCGTATCAAGGCGTCAAAGTGGCGGCTCAAGAAATGGGACTACTACCTGATCAACAACGCAGAATGCGCCCTCTGCCTCACCATCGCCGACCTGGGCTATGCCAGTCTGTACTCGGTTTCCCTGATCGACTTCGGCACGGCTGCTGAGCCCATCCTTGATAATCCACAGCCGGGCACCGCTCCCGAGGGAAGCCGAGCAAGCTGCAAGACGACCTCTGTGTTGAAGCCTTTTACGTTTGGGCGGACTGATCTCCCGTGCACGAGCAAGGAGGGTGTCTCGTCGTTCGAGAACGCTAAGATGAAGCTGAGGCTCACAGTGAAGGACGGGGAGCGCCACCTCGCCGTCTGGGTCAAGGACTTCTTCAAGGGCAGGCCGCTCGAGGCCGACATCACGCTCGGCGACGAGCCCCGCGAGTCCATGGTCATCGCGACGCCGTTCCGCGAGAGCCCCCTGTCCTTCTACCTCAACCAGAAGATCGTCGCCATGAGGGCGAGGGGCTCCTTCGCCCTGGGCGGGAACACGCACATCTTCGCACCCGACGCCGCGCTCGGCCTCCTCGACTGGGGGCGCGGCGTCTGGACGCGCGACAACACGTGGTACTGGGCCGCGGCCCAGGGCTACCAGGGCGGGCGCCGGATCGGGTTCAATCTCGGCTACGGCTTCGGCGACACCGCCGCGGCGACCGAGAACATGTTCTTCTTGGACGGGGTCGCGCACAAGCTCGACCGGGTGGATTTCGGGATCCCGGACGACGTGGCGGGGAAGAAGCCCGCATTCCTGAAGCCCTGGCACGTCACCTCGAACGATGGGCGTATCGACTTCACCTTCACGCCGATGGCGGACAGGATCGATTATATTAATCTCGTGATCATCGTCAGTGACCAGCACCAGGTCATGGGACGTTGCACGAGTGCCGTCACGCTGGATGATGGTACGGTCTTCGAGTTTCAGGACCTCGTTGCGACTGCGGAGAAGATCCGGAATAAGTGGTAGTTTCTGCTCCTCTCGATTCTATGAACTGGATATGGTCAAGCACGGCTCGGCAGATTTTGTACACAGAACTCTCTCAGGCGGTCCCTCCATATTAGCCACGAATGCGGTGATTTTCTTGTTTTCGTCCTACAACGCACTATGTGTTCTCATTTGAGCTGGGCTAAGGACTTCGGTTGTGCAGGGTTGGAGACGAAGGAATTTGATGTTTATCTTCTCAGCGGACTAATTATACAGCGTACCTGCTTTAGAGAGCAGGGATGTTCCATATTTGTTTGGCAAGGCGAGAATTTCCTACACTTTACCAAGCCCCAGTTCCCTGATAAAGATGTCCGCGGCCCTCTCGCCGATCGCCAGGGCTGTATTCTGGGTGTTGGCGGCCACGTTCTTCGGAGCAATGCTCAAATCCGCAATCTTTAGACCTTGGACGCCATAAACGCTAAGATTCCTATCCACAACGCCGTGTTCGTCGCGTGGAGCCATTTTGCACGTGCCCAGCGAGTGCCAGGGCGAACCAACATGTTCCCGTGCGAACTGATCGATGATAGCATCGTCTTCGGCGGAGTATTCTATGTCCTGTACGTGTGTGAGTGGGCCATCCAGAGAGACACACGCGGCCGCCGATTCGGGGGGGAATGGGGGGTGACTGCTGGGTAGCTCGCCGCGGAACAGAGACATCCGTCGAACTATTTCACGCTGCTTCTTATAGGCCCACCGGTGCATCATAAGATCAAGGCCTCTTTCGTCCGAGAAGAACCCCGTGTCAAAATCGGGCGGGTCTGTCAAGGCCGGCCCTGTAATGTGGATGCGTCCTTTCGAAAAGGGGTACGCCGTGAAGGTCGAAATGCCGAAGTACTGCCCAGGAGGGATCCCAGTGTGTTCTCCCGGGAAGCTGTGTTCCGCTTTAGCTTATATGGGAGTATAAGGGTCTCTGCATGGTCTTACCAATTGACCAACGTTATGATCATCAGTGGTCTGTTATCGTTACCCCTAAACTCTTTGTCCCAAGCCTCCTGGAACACAGGGCCTAAAGAGGCGACATCTCTGTCAGCGGGACGAAGCTTGCAGGTTGCATCCTGTGCGTTCCAGCCGAGGAACTTATGCCCTTTCTGAATCAATTCTCCCGGGTCTAGAGCACCCGTCAAAAGGCTGTCGAGCGTCTCGTGAGGATCGAGGCTTGACTTGTACGAGTATAAGATGAGATTGTGGTCCTCGTATTCGTAGCCGACTCCAGGGACGTCTGCAATAAGATCTGATATACCTACCCGCCGAAGGGCTTCAGGGTCACCAATACCCGATCTCTCTAGTATGGTCGGTGTTCCAAACGCCCCGGCCGATATGATAACCAACTTTTTCGCATTCACGGTTTGGCTTGTGGCGCCTTGAGTCTTTGGGAGGTATACCACGCCGCTGGCCTTCTTATCGTCGAAAATGACTCGCACCACCTCAGACTCAACCAGGACATGGAGATTGGGGTGTGCACCATCCTGCAGACGGGGTTGCAAGTACCTGGACGCTGTGTCCTGGCGCTCGCCGTCGGGAGATACGAACCTGACCGCACGTTGAACTCCATTACAGGCATCCAGGCTCGCAAGATCGTCTATTTCCGGCCACCCGACCTTGTTCACGGCTGAAACGAAGTCATCTTGGGATCTCTTTCCACAAAAAGTACCAGCTGACACGTGAATGGGGCCGTTGGATCCATGGTTCTCCATTAAGCCGGGCCCATGGTATGTTTCCAGCTACTACAGTCAGTCGGGTCGCTCTAGAGAGAGCATACCCCCTAATCCTGGGCGGTGATCTCTGCTATGATGCGGACAACAAAAGACCCAACATACCTTTTTCAAGAACGGCAGCATTTCGTTGGCCGACCACCCCGGGGTTCTCCAGGAATCCCAGTCAGCACGCTGTGCCCGACTATACATCATCATATTCATAGCCGAGCCGCCGCCAAGCACAGATGCCGTAGGTATGATGACCTCGCGATTACTTAGGTTCTCCGCGGGCTTACTTTTGAAGAACGTGGCTGTCGTGCTGTTCGGTAGGATATTACCGAAAAAGAAGGCAGGATATTTGACTGCTGGGTTATCAGCACCATTGGGCCCTCCTTCGATGACGAGTACTGAGAGTTCGCGATCAGCGTCGGCAAGCCTCGAAGCCACAACACAACCCGCAGTCCCGCCTAAGGAAGAAACCGTTAGCTTTGGAACGGGCTCGAATACAGACTCTCATATGTTGAACAGAACGATAACGCTTGCCTCCGACAATTATGACATCGACGGTCCGGATATTATCGGGCAACTGAGTATATAGGCCCATCTTGAGTACCTATGATGCATGTAGCGTTTTGGGGGGTATTGTTGCCAATGCGAGAGGACCAACGCAGACGAGAAGCACTGCGTGATCAAAGCAATTGAATAGTGTTGAACATGGCGACAAGAATTGAATTGGATTTGGAGGTAAGCTTTGAAATAGGTACTCTGGCGCCAACAAAAAGGCGGGGCAAAATGCATGCACTGTAACTGTCAGATTTGAGCCAATTAGTTACTTGATACTTAACGATAAAAAGGCGTCACCTCCATAAAACAACAGCTGACCATAAAATGTAAACTTTCCCCGGGCATTGTCAACGGATCTAAACCACCTGCCTGTCCAACGGCAACCATAGGCACAGCAACTCGAGTTTTTGTTAGTGTCTCGCATAAAAGCTCCCATTATCAAATAGCTTAGGATTCTCCCGACGAAGTGGTTCAATTTACGGCCCGGTTGCTCAGCAATAGCCCACTGCTCCCGACCGATAAACTTCCAGCGCCCCGACTCCTTGTAAAAGAGAGGTGGCATCGGATCCATATCGTCTTTGACCTCTTTAATGATGATTACGACTCGAACACGGCCCACCTCCCGAATCTCAACGATTTGCCTGTCATCGCTGTCTTCCTCGGTGAGAGCCTCGGCGTCGACCAAAACAAATCATCCAAGGCGACCAGTTCGCTACAAAAAGAAGTCAATCGGACGATTCGAGATCTTCATGACTGGAATGGCCATGGGAGCCAGCCACCTTTTGTCACCGATCATGCAAATGGCAACGTTCCGACTTATCCGAATCCCCGTACAATAATCCGGGCGGGAAAACGCAGCCTTTGACTTGGTATTACACTGATGTATATTTATCGGATGGGTCCATGTATCCCGCGATCCTACATCCTCAACAAGTCTTCACGGAGGGGTTGGATAAGCGCAGGTAACACATTTCCCCTCCCGGACGACAGTCCAAGTTGCACCCTGAGCAAAGGCTTGATGGTCACCTTGACCGCAGTCCACAGTCCTGATCCTCGATATTTCCCAGTCGCATCCAGTACATCTTTTGACGGTCCAATGGCACATCTCGCTTGTCAAATCGCCACGATTCTGTCACAGTTAAGCAAGCCATGATGTAGGCATTCTTGCCATTTATGCTTACTACTAATTATGGCACCTAATTGAGTGGTAGGCAATCGATTGCTTCGACAAGAATAGTTAGGACAAGACTGAGAGCAAGAGGCTATATATCGGCTACTTTAGTTGTATATAACCCCTATGACTGGGGCGTACAAGTGGTATCAAGGTACGTACATATTTGGAGGACATTACTTCCCGATGTGCTTTGCTTGCGCACAGACCTGCTGTGCGTATATTGACAATACGCGACCGATCCGACGTCCGCTTCAAACGTATTCCATTCTCGGATGTGATACGTGAGAAGCGCCATCGCGCTTGTATTGAAAGCACCTCAGTAGGTCGTAGGTATGGTAGATGCCAACGCGGCGGTCATAGCGCCAGCTGGTACGGTTGTTGGGATCATCGAGGGCAATGCCGCCGCGCGGGCAATGTATTGTCGCGGTCTGACGCCCGCCGCAGTCCGCCAACGCCGGGGGCAGATCAAACTAAGGTGGTGAAGCAGATTCAATATTGCACACGATCAAGCATATATACCTGGGTAGTCATTTAAAAAAAAATGGTAAGTACTACTTAGCCCTTGTTGCTTTATCTATGAAGTTTTGGTGTTTGAGGGTCACTCTACAAGTTGTTAGTACATGATTCAATCTTTCGCTGCCATTTTGAAAAATATCCCGTGTGCGCGAGAAACCCCGGCCCTCCTGGCTTCCTATTTCCTGCCATGGCCATATCTCTGCCTTTTTATAGAGTCGTTCGGCGACTTTCCACTGGTGTCCCCGGCGGGGTAAGGCTATATAGGGATAATTGTTCCCCTCCTGGCGTAATATTCGGATTCACGACCTCGGTCTGCCGTGACTGAACGGTGCCACGAGTTTCAACACTTATCACCCCGCTATTTGGCCGAACGTTTTGTGCAGATTCCTCAGACGTGACTGAGTCGGGGACGGAATGGGATAAGCGTGCGGTGTTATTACCCGCTTCGAAATTGGTAAAGTACTGTAATACTGGATGCTGCGCTTCGGTGAGATCCAGGCATGCGAGATCCTTGTCCTTTTCAGTCATCGGTATGTCTTCGGTTGCTCGCGACCATGTCCCCCAACCCACTCCTTCATGGGCAAGACGATGGAGTTGTAGGCTTTCGTTGGTTACCCATTTGAGATATTTATATGGGTTGTACTTCCTAGGGTTTCAAGGCCCAACCTATTGCCAAGAACCCAAGGACCCATGGGCCCCCATGGGCCCCCATGGGTTGCCAAGGCCAATTGGGTTGGGTTGGGATGGGTTAGGTTGGGCTGGG
>MU281508.1:0-18860 GCA_022385595.1 Xylaria palmicola
AGCCCCACCCCCGCCCGCCCCCCCGCGCCCCCCCCCCCCCCGCCCCGCCCCGGGGGGGGGAGAAGTTAGAATGTTATCCCTTTTTTTTTTCGTCCTCCTCGTCATACGACAAAATCCTTGTTTGGGGTAGGACGGTTGAACGGATTTGCAGTGCTGCGAAACGGGGAAAGAGAAGAGAAGAGGAGGGGGGGGGAGGAAAGGAAGGTGACGGGAAGGACTGATGATGGATGGGTCAGCACGTGTTTTACTTAACTCCCGAAACCGAAACTTGTGGCGTCTCTCGCATCCCGCTATCGGCAGCTTGGTGGTGGACGTGGGGTTTTTTTTTCCCGTCTTTCTCGGGGCGGTGTGTGTGGGAGATTGGGGGGGGGGGGGGGGGGGATACCAATCTTTTTCTTTATTGCGGCTGGAATGACTGGATTTTGTATCCTGGACGATCTTCAAATGTGCTCACGACCTTGATAAAATTGTCATCTTTTTGGTTTAGTTTGGCCATATTTTTTTCTTCTCTCTCTCCTTTTTTATCAATCGGTATATTTGCTATTGGGACAAGCATTAACAAAGCATTAATTATATATTATATCAGATCTTTATAAACAATTCTTTTTCTTTTTTTGCCCTGTACTACGTACGTTACGTTGCGTCCCTTGTCGTTATTCGTTGGTTTTGGCTTTTTATATGACGATTTCCCCGTTCCCGTTGTGTGGAAATAGATAGACGAGATAGCTGGGCCCGATCCCCCGTCGGTGAGACACTCCCTCGTACCTTGCGTAACATTGTGATTCGGTGAGGTGAGGTGGCGGGATGTGAGACCCTTGGAGTCGTTTTGGTTGGGAGGTCATGAGGTCATCGTACATGACGGATCTGTCGGGTCTGGAGAGAGGGAGAGGGAGAGGGAGAATGATTCTTTTGCTTTGTGAATGCGGGACAGGGTTGATTTGCGTGTATTTGGTTATACATCCAATACTCGTCATCTTCAACTGCAGTTTCATGTCAACTCTATGAAAATTCTTGCCCTGGATCAATATCACAGACGTCTAGAGTCTCAACACATGTATCCATCCAACTTGCGCACAACATATTGTATTAGGGAAATCAAAGTGGTAAAAATATCCAACTAGAGGGTTGGGCTTCCTATTATAATAGCTCATATGGAGAGGATAGTAGAACATACATAGGAGCACAATGTCGTGGGCATCTGCTAGTCTGCAAGGAATATAACCAAGATTTCTTTCGAGATTTGCCTTTTCTTCGGTTGCAGGTTGCGGTTCTGTGAGAAAATGAATCTGAGCAGCGGGTGGTGAGTGTATCAGAAAGGGGAAGAATTAGGCGGTAATGTAGATGGGCACGTTGGGCCCAAAATGTCTTAACGGCTATACTACTACTTAGCCGTCTAGGATGAGGATCTCGGCTCCTGGTTTCTTTTTCGCCTCGAACGGGCAGAAAAACATATCCAGTCATCTATCTGTAAGCCGTGCTGAAAATTCCATAACCAACAATCTCATGCGTCCCACGTCATCACGAACGGGAGGCCACGACGCGTTCGTAAATGACACGCGGGGGGACATAATGGTATCGATTCGAACGCTGTGACTCAGGCACTTCAAAAATTTGTCATGAGCTAGCTCAAGTGTAGAGCCTGAGGGTTGTTGATAATGGACCTTGTTTTCCTATATACATACAACAACCCTGTACAGTTCTACTTGCTATCCGGCGCTCCAGGGAACATCGCGACGAAGAGGGCGTATAGAAGGAGAGAAAAATACAGAGCCCCCCGATTAGCTGAACGTGCCGCCGCTCTCCTTCCAGGCCGATGCCATGGCGAGTATCTTGGAGATGTCCTGCTTCTGCTCGTCGTCGGCGGGGAAGACGTAGTCGATGTACTCCTCAAAGGTGTCGTCGTCGAGCTTGCGCCTGCGCTTCGTCTTGCGCGGCATCTGCCTCTGCACCTTCTCCGCGTCCTCGTCGGAGCCGTGCGTGCGCTCGAAGGACAGCCAGGCGTTGAGGAGCGACACGCGCTCCTCCTTGAGCTCCCGCTCCTTCATGCTCTTGTGCGCGCGCTCGAACACCCTGCGGGCCCGTGCCTTGGCCTCCTCGCTGACGGGCCGCTCCGCCGACTCGTCCTCGACCTCTTCCTCGTCCTCCTCGGGGATGTTAATCTCGAAGTGCGCGTAGCTGATCCACACCTTGACGTGGTCCGTCTTCTCGAGGAGTCGCTCGTACAAGTCGCGCGTCTTGTCGTACTCGCCTTCTTCCTCTTCGAAGTCGATGTAGGCTTTCCACAACAGCTCGGGCATGTCCAAGACAGGTTGGCCGATGGCCAGTTCGAAGATGGCCCTCGTCCGCTCCAGATCGTCCAGCCCCCGCTCCAGCTCGGCGAATTTGATCCATGTCTGGCAGTTGGCCGGGTTCCACTCGACGTGCTTCTCGTAAAGTGTCCGGCACCTCACAAACTCGAATAACTTGAGCTCCAGCTCGATATAGCCTTTAAATAGCTTATCCTTGGGGCAAATGCCGATCGCCTGGCCGAGTGACTTTCGTGCGAGCGTTAATTCACCCTGGCGGATCTCGAACTGCGCCTTCAGCAACCAAAGCTTGGCAAAAGTAAACTTCTTATGGGGTATCAGCTCCAGGCACAGCTTATAGATCTGGCGAGCCCGAGCAACATCTTTGGCCTCCGTCTCCTCCCACAGCGCATAAAATACCCAAAGGTAAATATATCGACGCCAGTGCCGCTTCTCTTGCGTTGGAGGAACCTGTGCCACGGCTCGCTCGTACACGTCTCTCACGCGATCTAAATCACCCGCGGTCTCTTCCAGCCGTGCATAATCGAACCATATGTCGTAGTTCTTGGGGTTTTCCTTCAGCTGGTCTTCATATATGCGTCTCCTCTTGGACAGTACCACGTCTTCGACGCCATCTCTGTCGCCATACTGCTTCTCGAAGGTCGTGTAAGCCTTGTGTAATCCCATGGATTTGGAGCGTGGCAGACGGTCGAGAGCGTATTTGTAGATGGCCCTCGCTCGCTCATACTCTTTTAACTTGGCCTCAAACCTGGCGTAGGCAACGAAGAGTCTCTCGTCAACAAACTCGTCGCCAAGCGCCTCGACGGCTGCGCCAAAGACTTCGCGGACCATGTCGCTCGTCCCAAACTCCTCCTCGAACTTGGCCCATTTGATCCAGTTTCGCGGTTCGGGGCGAACAATTGTGAAGCGCTCGAAGATGGCGCGGGCACGGCCGTATTCGCCGTAGCGCTTCTCCAGCTTGATGTAGGCGCTCCATGCTGTCTCGTCGGGCTCCCACTCCATCCACCTCTCAAACACTTGTCGCGTGCCGGGGATGTTCCCCAGCATTTCCTCCATGTATACATATTTGTACCACAACTTATCAACCCTGGGTAGGATGGTAACGGCGCGGTCGAGGAGGTTCCTGGCGTGGTTGATATTCCTGTTCCTCATCTCGGACTCGATGTACCGAATCCACAGCACGACGGACGTGGCATCGACGTCCAAGGCCCGCTCGAAGATGGAGCGTGCGCGCTTGAATTCCTTCTGTTCCAGCTCCCACGCGGCATAGCGCAGCCAGTTGTTCATGTTAACCCTGTTGCGCCGAACATAGTCCTCGAACTCCTTGCGCTTGCGGCCCTGAAACTCGTGGAGCTCTTCGAGATCGGCAAAGCGCTGGGTCGGGGCCTGCACGCCTGTCTCCTGGCGATCGACAGCTTCCCGAAGCAGCTGCTCGGCCGATATCTGTATCGGCGCAGCGGCCTTGTTCTTGACCCTCGGCGGGCCACGTGAGGACTCCATGGTCGCGGCTGAGCGAGCGCAGGGGCGCCCAGGGAGAAGTGAAAGGGTCGGCCCAGAGTAAGACGAGCGGCGGCGAGGTGGCTATTGCAGCGCACCTGTCAGTTGTGACGGCGGATGTTGAAATGGACGAAGCGTCCGGGGTGGGATCGCGCGTTTGGGAAACTTGGGTATTTCATAGAGGTAGGCGTAAACTATTGAGAAGGCTAGCCTTTCAGATTACCTAACCAATAGGTACTTCCAACTGCGCATATGCCATACAGTCATGCATGCTAGCGTAATATGCAGCTAGCAGGCTATACTGCCTAAACAGGATGTTTCCTTGATAGGCAGAGTAGGAGGCAGGTATCGAGGTACCTACGTAATTAGGTAGTGGTCTCAAAGAGACCGCGTTGGCTCCACTTTATTTCTTTCCTGGAGCTTCAGTCGCATTCGCCTCCATGTCATCCATCCGCCTCGTCGTCAACCTAACCACCGGCATAACCTGTTCACCCGCCGGCTACGTGCGTGCGCCTTCGATTGCAGTCACTTATCCATCGATGACACAATGTCGACACTAGCGGATGAGCTCCTGCAGGATTTTGAAGATTCTGGGTCCGAAAATGGCGACCTTCAACGCGACACCGGTCTCGATGACCTCGATGATGGCCCCGCCTTGTCCAACGGCGACCGTGGGGGAGACGACGACATGATGTTAGACGGCGACGAAGAGGAAGAGCCAGACGAGGACGAGGCCATGGATGGCGCAGATGACGTGGTGAATGCTGTAGAAGACGAGGAGGCGGCCAAAGCAAGAGTCGAGAAGATGCACCTCGGAAACGTGAAGGATGTGCGCAAAGTCACCAGCGTCATGGACAGGCTGGATCCACTGCTCAAGGTTAGTCGACATCTCCGTCTCAACTTGTGATACAAGCATTCGTTTACATCTGCTGGCTTGAGCATTAGACCTGACCGATTCGCTGGCCTGCTGCAGGATATCTCGCGTTTCCAATCGAAACCGCTCTCGCAAGCCACTACCAACGTTGGCAATATCGAAGACAACCCCGAGTACAAGGTCCTCACCGAGTCCAACACGCTCTCCACCCAGATAGATGGCGAGATAATGAAGGTCCACAAGTTTATCAGAGACCACTACTCGGCTAGATTTCCCGAGTTGGAGACCTTGATTCAGAACCCGATAGAGTACGCCAAAGTCGTGGCCATTCTCGGCAATGGCCCGATGGATTCAGACAGCATAAGAGCCATTCAGGACTCGACCAGCAACCCCTTGGGGGAATCCCTCAAGTCTGTACTTGATGGGCCATCTCTCATGGTGGTCACGGTGGAAGCAACGACAAGCAAGGGACATGAAATCACGGCGGAAGCGCTGGAGCGCATTCTCCGGGCTTGCCATATGATGATCAAGATGGACAAGGCGAAGAAGACATTGACGGAATACGTGCAATCTCGGATGAGCATATTTGCGCCCAACTTGACGGCTGTAGTTGGTTCGCTCACAGCAGCGCAACTGATCAACACGGCCGGTGGTCTAACCAATCTATCCAGAGTTCCCGCTTGCAATATTGCTGCATGGGGGACCAATAAATCGAAGAGCGCAGCCTTCGCCACCAACACTTCAATCAGACAACAGGGATATTTATACTATTCGCCCATCATCCGTGGCATCCCCAACGATTCCAAGAAGAAGGCTATGAAGGCTGTAGCGGCTAAGCTGGTCCTTGCAGCCCGTGCTGACACCAGCCACGCTACTCCCGATGGCTCGTATGGAGAGGAGCTTCGAGTTCAATGTCTGGAGCGACTGGACAAGATTACAGAACCTCCGCCCAACAAGGGACAGCGGGCTTTGCCTGCCCCCGACGACAAGCCTTCGCGTAAGCGAGGTGGTCGGCGCGCGAGGAAGGCAAAGGAAGCAACTGCTATGACAGAAATACGGAAGGCACAGAATCGTATGGCATTCGGCAAAGAGGAGAAAGAAGCTGGTTATGGTACTGGCGATTCTACAGTTGGCTTAGGCATGATAGGCCAGGCCGGCGATGGTCGCATTCGAGGCATGCAGATTGATAACAGGACGAGAGCGAAGTTGAGTCAAAAGCACAAGGGCTGGGGAGGAGCTACACCCATTGGCGGCGGCGCATCCTCACTGCGCGGCTTCGGCCAATCAGCCAACAACATTGACCTTCGGGGCAAGGGGTTACGCACGTCGGGTGTAGGTTCAACCATTGGCGGCGGCGCCGGAACCGCGTCTTCGTTAGCCTTCACCCCGGTGCAGGGGCTTGAGCTTGTAGACCCCAAGGTTCAGGCCGAACTCAATCGCAAGAGAAAGGCAGAGGAAGACCGCTGGTTCAAAGGAGGCACCTTCACTCAAGTCGGGGGCGGCGGCGGCGCTAGCTCTGCCAACGGCGGATTTAAAGTCCCTGCGCAGCCACCAAGCAAGAAGATCGACACAGGAGCTGGCAAGATGGGCCCGCCGGCCCTACCAACCAAAAAGTAGCGGGCTCGGATACTCTCCCCCGGATATGATACCCAGAAACGCATATATGCTAGATAGCATGAGGTAACAGCTGCCTTGTTTGAGAGTTGGCAGGAAGGTGTTCACAGTGTATGATGATTGGGACCATTGAGGAAATGGAAATGGATATGGGCTAGGCATTTGGCGTGGCGTTTATCAACGGAAAGACCGGGACCTTGATCTGATTATATTTTTTCTCTATCCTACTGTTTTCACTATATCTTAACCCCCTTTGATTGTGCCCTACCAACAAAACGCTGGGAATAGTAGCAGATAGCGTGAGTGTACGAGAGAAGACGACAGCGTTTTTTTAAGCCAGCTCTATTTTCGACCGAAACTAACCTACCTCTGCAAACCTTCATGCCAGTAGTTGGTGCCAATAGTATCCTCACCTTTCGAGGAAGTACATACATAGTACGAGAGAGAAGTTGACGCCCGAGGTCGACTTAGTCTAGACTATGCGAGCTTGATGATCTGCCGGACCCCGACGATGGGTGGATGGATTGGTGCTGATATTGCCGGATAACAAAACAGACCCTGCATTTCTAGAACCGTGCTATTGACCTAACACGCTACGCCACTGGATCAGTTATGGCCAACCCTTGCTTAGTATCCCCCTCTATATCTTGTTTCTGTCTGCGAACTATCTACCTACCTAGTCTAGAGGGGACGATCTACTGGCGCTATCGTTGGAAATCTTGGTTCGTGGGATGGATGTAACGCCGTGTTCGAAAATCTGACCATTTAGCGTCAACCAGCGGACGTAGCGAGCGTTGCTCTGCATTAGTCCACACGTATTCTTTTCGCCCCTTGCCAAAGTGCCAACACCTGAGGAAAAGGGGGGAACCCCCATTTCTTTTCGGAGCTCTCCCCGGCGTGGAGGGATGGACCCTGGATTGGTTCGCCCATCCAACCTCCAACACAACACATGCAACGCCCATTACATATTGATACCCTCATTTCTTTTCATCGACCGACCCCCCCCTCCCCCCTGGTTTCGAAGCTTAGCTTTTTTGCTGAGGGATACGACGGGGGGCCGTCGAAGATCAGAGCGGGAGTAGTTTATTACGTATTGATGATAATATAGAAATACGCCGACTAGCTTTGCTCGGCTCGACTCGGCTGTTACGTACGTTACGTTGCGTTACGTACATATAACGATTCAGTAGGTTGCTGGGAAGACTTTCATTGCGTCAAAACCCTGTTTGTTGCTCTCTCTCTCTCTCTGGGCCCTGTTCCGAGGGGTGATCTTTGTTGTCGTGATGGACAACAGTTGGGGGGGTCCTGGTAGAGGGGGGGTTGAGTTCTCACGAAAAGTATAAGTAATGGAAACGAACTGTGTTATGGACCCGGAATGTAGAAGGGGGGTATTTGGGGATGATGTTTGGTTTGTGAAAGCTTTGTTGCTTGTTCTGATGATATCCCCTATGTGCCTGGGTCGCTTCGTTTTCGACAGCGTTGGCTTTGGGAGATCTAAACACCTGGTCCATATTGCTTCTAGCTAGTTGCTGTTGAGAATATAGCATGGGGACACCCTTTCAGTGTGGTTTTTTATAATATACATATACAATAATTCAAAATCACGTTACCTAGCTAACCAGAACGCTTGAGAGACTGTATACGTGGGAGGGGGAACAGGGGACTCGTGTGAAAAGATCAAGGTCGCACGCACTAGATACTAGCTCAGTGCTCAGCGCTTCCCTAGAGTGAGTGAGTCCCTTCGACTAAGCCCTCCAAAAGATTGGTGTCAGGTTGGGCAAAAGGTCGATGTACCTACTTTTTTCATGCGACTCTTACGGTACGAAGCTTCCCCCCCTTCTTGGCGGGCACATATGCCTCGGCTCGCGGTGAAACTGCAATGCTGGAGAGAGAGGGAGAGAGAGAGTGGCAAAACCGGGGCAGCATGCCCGGCAATGTTCGCTCGGGTTAGACTAGACGGCAAGGGACAACGGCGAGACCGAGGGGTTAGGTGGCCCGGTTACGATACGCGGATCTGTAGACGGTACGGAGCACATGGGACGGGTAGTTTCGAGTAGTGTGATGCTTGGTTGGGATATAACTGGAGAGATACATGTTGTCAAAATGACTATGTAAGTAGGGAACATCCAGTCGTCCCATCTTCGAGTTCCCTCACACGAAAGAAGTTCCTTTGGTCTTGTGTTGTCATACCATTCTGGTACATGTGCATGCACAAGCACATGCACATGCATGTAATAGCACGCATGTATGTATGTACGCATGCTTTACCGGCCGCGTTCACATGTAATGGAAGCATGTTACCTGGTAGTAAATGGTTTCGCATCGCATGGTTGCTGACTTGCGTCGGGATTTCAACCCTATCCAGAAGTTGTCTGTCAACACCAGAAATCATGTGATATAAACTACCTATCTGACTACAACTTGTTGATGCACCTACATATCCCACAAACTTCTCGAGGCTATAAGAGATTAAAAATACTCCCCTCATTATTCATACGGGGACAGATATGTGTGCGAATGCTTTTCTGATAATAATGAATGCTTAACAGTTAGCCTTCTCTCGCTGGTATTGGCCGAAAGCAAATGTACGATTACGAAACCGGTGGTTATGCCATCGGTTTAGGATGTCTTACGTGCTCCGCATGAACATGCGCGGCATGTTTCGTACTTGGACGCCTCATACGTGGAAGGCTACGCAGAAAATTCAAGGGACTGTAGCACTGCTACCTTGATTTCTGCAACACGTATCGGGCGAATACCCGATCGCGAGCAAAAAAGTCGATTCGCGACCCGGTATGACATGGTGACGTCTCGCGGCCTTGTCTATGGTTCTAGTCATGGTCCATGGACAAATGGTCGACGGGGGCCCTCGAGAACTAGTTTAAGTCCCCCCGGTATAACATCTTACGCACGTAGGATTAGAAGGAACCTCGAGAGGAATGAGAAGAGACACGACAACCGGGCAGGGGAGACCCGAGGGAGGGGGGGCGGTGAGGGGGGAATCTGACGGGGGTGGGAAAGGAGGGGGATTCTTCCAAGCCCTCGAATTCTTCAACATGGGGAATTGGGGAATCCCATTCCCGCGCTCCTTCGCTATCGAGCTCTACCGACCGTACTGTTGCTGTGCGACTACGCTAACAACCAAGCCGGGGGGCCGTGGTAGGATGAACCCTGGTTATCAACCCCCCCCCCCCCGATTGGAGGGCTTCATCCTATGTATATACATAGTAGTAAGTGAGCTTAACGTAGTCCGATATGGGCGTTTGGGTAGGGTTGCTCCACCACCTGCTCAGTCACCTCGCATGAATATGTTGTCATCATATTTTGTCCCATCATCTGGCCTCATGCCTCCAACAGATTTCCCCCTTGGCTGAAATTTTGTGCGAAAAGCCTGGCGAATCCATCGTGCTTGGTAATGTGGCTGCGACGTCGATCTTGCGTCTTGTGGCTGTCCGGAAATGCGGAGAAAGATGGTGCGGTGGGCAACGTGACATCTCGATTGGGGTTTCCTCGTCTTCATCGTCACGTCATTTGCGTCGGTATCGTGAGTTCACGTCGCGCGGCGACTTGAACAGTACTTAGTGGATGCGAAGAGCGTCGCCTCCGAGGGTGTCCGACGCTTATTGGCTGTGTGTGGCTCTTTACACTCGCCCGAGTCGTAACATAAAGGTGACGAGACAATGATTTAAGGCTGGCCCTAAGCCGCACGGAATTCGCCGTGCAGAATACGCGTCCACGTTGTGCCAAGGTGCCTCTTCAGTCCCAAGGCTAGCGCTTTACGCCATCGAATCGTCCTGCCCGTGATTGTAGTCGATTTTTTGCATGCGCGCTGACGATCGAGGGACTCGTTGAGTTTTGGTCATGCAATTCACGCCCAAGCGTTGACCCGCCATAACGTGCCCCGTTGTAGGGCTACCTATTCAGGAACAACTGTAGTCTGGACGAAGCCCTACCAGTGCTCCGGCATCCCAATTCGACTGCGGAAAGACGGATTTCCCAGCTGTACCACGATTCATCGGTAGCCATCACCGAAATTGCTGCAAGTGCCGGTGGGGCAGGGTTGGAGGTCGTCGCCTGGCTTGCGCATCGTCGCGGGACGTCTCATAAAAGTGACACATGCGGTTGCGCACAAGGAGATGTTGACGATTGCGGTCGCCAATGGATCGAACGCCACGCGTTGACAGGCTTTTGAGGTGGGGATTAGCTGAAGTCGTCTTCAACGTGCTCGACGACGGAGACGTCTCGGTCGCTCGTCGTGTTCCTATAATGGATCTTGGGGTTTTGGAGATGGTGGCGGAACGCTGAGCTGATGCTTCGCAGACGTGCTTCGTGAGCCTCCGACTAATTTACAATATCCCAGAGGCAGCTCAGCAGCCGGCAATCCGGCCGGGTCAAGCAGAGAACCTGTTCAAGATAAAAAGGGCCCCTGGTATTACTATGTACAAGTTGCACAAGCGAGCACAGGGGGATTCAGCCGGCCATGCCAAGCAAGTCCGCTGGCCGCAGCGCTGCCCAGTGTGCCGTTCGCTTCGTCGGTGACGTGCTGTGGGCCGGTGGGCTGCGGTGGGCTCGGTGCCTGGGGGGGTTGAGGATCGGCGGAACCAAATCGTCGATTGCGCACACAATGCGCCGATCGCCATGACGACTCTTTGCGTCGGCTCGGTGGACCAGCGCTGTCTCTTGTCTCGCTGCTGCCCGTCTCGCTCTCGACACCTTGACAGTACATAGTAATGCCCCATCCGGGCGTGCCTTGACCTTCCTTTCTAGAAGGCGATCGTGATCGAGACGGATGGGGGCCGATGCTAGAATCACTTTGCTCTAGACTAGTACCATACCACTATACTATGTATGGTATTGCGTCGTCGTCGTCCGAGATGCTAGAAAATTTTTCCACGAGGGTTTTCTGGTGTTGCTGAGTTACAGGTGAGGCCTGTTGATGTTGATAGACACGCAGGCCGAGGTAACCGTTAGCGTTACCTGTGTCCAAGCCCCAGGCCCATATCTTGGTTCTCTCTATCGTACTATGTAGGCATTTACCTATATTTCTATTGTTGGAAAGGAAGGTGAGGTACTTGACTTTGCCTACCCGGCAACTTGGGTGCTTCAAGGGACTACAGGGACTACAGGGGCTACAGGGGCTACAGGGACTACAGGGACTTCAGGGACTGGAACAATCATCCAGCCAATGAAGATAGTCAAATCAGCTCGGACCTGGCGCCGTTTTGGACCCTAGACAGTATGTAGAACCCCTACGGAGTACTGTTTATAATAGGTACGTACCTATAAGCATTATGTAGAGGGCCCTTTTCCTTTGCACGACATTATATGTGGGGCTCTAGTGTGCTAACCACGGGGTGTAGGAGCTTTGGACAACAGGCTCATATACGTACACGTATTAAGTATCAATGACTATCAATGAGCCGGGTTCTTGAGCTTCCAAACTCACTTAAGTTCAATACAGAAACCCAGGAGAGACTTACCAGCGATGAGGTAGATGCTAGATGTTTTTGTAGTCTGCAATTGCGAGTGCAATGAATGGTCTACGTAGGGCACGTTGTATGCTATCTAATCCGTACGTCAAGTTCAAGGGATCGTGATGGATGGAGTTGGGTACGTCAGCTGTCGTCAAGCTAGAGAAATTTCTGCAAGCTGCTGCTGCAGGTATGCTAGGGAGACTGACCAGGTACCATGTATTATGTATACCTTTACCGCAACACTGAAGCATGTACAAAGTGCCGTGACCACAGGGCATGTCCTTTAGGTTAGTGCCTGTTTTACCCATTAAACTTTCTCCGTTCTCTCACCCTTCTCTCGCCCCACATGCCCATCACCCAGGCGGCCGCTAACGAAGTACGGAGTACCTACGCCGAGGTACTCCGCCGAGGTACTCCGTACCTGACACTGGAGGGAACTGCGCGGGTCACTGGCCGGTGGAGCCCCCTCCGCCCAGGTACCACAGTACATAGCATACGAGGTCTCGAAACCGGGGGCCCCACCGCGAGGTAAGGGTGTGTTCGTTGTCCATGTTCGATCGCCTGGCCAAATCTCGATCTGGCTCGCACTCTGCGTCGAGTCACTATATTGGGTCAGTAATCCGGCCGACCCTGAACTCAGTCAGCCCAAACCACCGCCCATTCGCCCAACCCTTGCCTCCCTTCAGGACCTTTTGCTCCTGACTGCCTGACTGCCTGAATGCCTTGTCTGACCTCTGACCCTGCGACGTCATCGATGGCCCTCGTCTCGTCCATCGTTTCTGACGTCGTGCACGAAACCTGCGCTCTGGCGGTAGAGCCGTGCTTTGACCGAGTGCTGGCTGGCCCTGTGCCGGGCGCCCGTCTGCCGCCGGCTCCTGGCCTAGAAACGAAGCCGAACGGGGTTGACTGATTGACTGGTTAACGGGGAGCGGGCGGGCCTTGGTAGGGCGGGAGGTAGGTATATCACTATCTCTGCCACTGATAGCTACCTAGCATACACTATGTACCTAGGTAGGCGTGGCCAGCTTTGGGTACCTATTAACCCGATAGGAACGGGCACCCGCTCCGGTTGATGAACACCCGATACAACGATCAGGCCGCAATTGGTCACGCAGTATTGTCGGCAGCCCCTGGCTATCGGGTAGGCTAAGCTAGGTGCGCTACTGCCGTGGCATCATTAACAGGAATCTTATTCTCGCCATGGGTGCTGGTTCTCCTGTGTGGCCGTGGGTGACCAAGCGACAGGATTCGTCGAGGGCGCCCTGTTAGTGGACCAACCATTGGCCGGTCTATGCCTTCGCATGACGCAAACGGAAGTGATGGGCGGCGATCGAGATGCAAGTGGGGTGGGCCAGTATGGCATTCTTGGAGGAGCAACATGGCAAAGGAGAATGCCATGACATGGCCTGTATGTCGTCCACAAGTCTCTCCCATGTACCCCGCAGCCTCCTGTGCCGCTCCCGAACACGGTACAGTTCATCGTGGTGGACTGGCTCCTCTCGTACCTAACCATATGGTAGACGTCAGAGGCCCGTCAACTAGACTACGCCGGCACGCGCAAATGCTGGTCGGCTAGGCTACGGGTAGCTGGTGCTCCTGCAGCGTCTAGCTACGCTTTAGACCAGAAGTGTCATAGCATGAAGAGCGGACAGAAAGCGCCGAGCACATTCAAACAAGTACATACAGCGCACTTCCGCTAACGACTACAGAGATACAGAAATTCCCGAGCCCTTGAGATGCAGAGAGGGGCCAACGACGTCACAGCGACGAGGAGCACGCGCAAATCCTTGTCCGGAAACACGACAACGGGTGCTAATCATGATACACCTTCGACCTTGCGGTGCGTTCAAGCCACAGGAGGTCCAGCATGGAGAATACGCGTACTACAGCAAGATGATACGGCAATGAACAGGAATGATGATACCAATGGCTTGGACGGGCTAGCTCTGCTCGTGATCTGCCTTATCCGGCTATAGATGTGCAGTTAGGCACATGCTTGGCCCAAGGCAAGAGGTAGGTAGTGAGATCGACAGTCAGTCCCGGCAAACCAGCGCCGGCTGGCGCCGCAGCGTTGGAACACAAACAAAGATCTTTGTGCATAGATAGCAGTGGGTGCAGCTCCCCTCACACCGGAGATTGGGATTTCGGGGCCTGCCCCCTTCTCTGGCTCTTGACCTATTTCGAGATGCTTCTGTGCTCGGTAACACGAACGCACGCCATGGGCGTGGGAACGCGTGGGTATCGATGGTTTTTTTATTATACGCATGCCTCGAGACCCTTATCCACGCACACTGCCGGTATTATCCCTGACGGGACCGCAGCGGTGACCATGGCAGACAGATCATGCTATATGTAGAATACTGCATACACTTGGCGATCTGATCGTGGAGGCGTGTGACGACGGATTGCCCTGCCCGTCAGGTACAAGCCAAGAACCGAGGGACCAGGTGACCTAATCCCCGTTCTGCATAGCGAGGACTCATTCAGTGCCGTATACCCATAACTACTTAGTCTACGGAGTATAGTATATGGCTGCCAACAGCAGCTTCGAGTCGCTCGGGTACGTACCGCACCACGTCCACATGCAAGGCGCTCGATGTTAAGCACGCATCGAACTCGCATTGTGCTGGCGGCGGCGGCATGGGGCAGAAACATACAACAATACAACAATACAACACACCACATCGCTGCGACGCATACAGGTTATGTTACGGACGGGTGAGACATGGCGCGGCCGTGCAGCGCACCGTGTCCTGGGCTCTACCTCGAGGATACTTGGGGGTGCTCGAGCACGGCATGCGACGTGCCACATCAAACCGGGTGTGATGGCTCGCGCGAGTCACAGCAGCCGAACGCCCTGCCGCGATGGCTCCTTTGCCCCACCGTGGGCGGGAGGTACGTATCTTGATACCTGGGTACCCTGGGTACCTGGGATATAATGCGTAGCGACATCTGTACTATGTACGTACATCTGTGCGCTCATCACACCTACACCCACCTGCGCGCACAGCAGGAAAAGGGACCCCTTGGCATGCCCTGCCCGGAACGCTACGGGTACCTACCAGCCCCCACCAGCGCCCGGCCGCGTGTGTCCTGTACATAGCACCTGGGCAGTGGACCACCACCCCCGGTCGGCGAGGGGTGGTGGTGGCTTGCCCGTGATGGGTCCGCTTCCCACTTGGCGACCCTTTCTTTCGGACCCAGAAAAGACAGAAAAAGAACCCCCAGCGCTGGTAGTGCTGACAGTGCCAGCTAGTGCCCAGGTACACTGTGCCGGTGGAGCCTGCTCACCCAGGGTGCGCAGGGGGGTGCGCAGGGTAGGCAGGGTGGGCAGCGCCCCACAGAAGCAGCCCACACACGAGGAAGGTACCTACCTCCCGCTGCTACCTCATCTACGTGGTACCACGGCCTTCTGCTGGCGGAAAACGGGCGTCGATGGGATTCATGGCTTTCCCATGTTTGTCTTTTTAATGCAACGCCCGCCCGCGTCGCATCCGTCCCCTTCCTCCCACAGCTTCTGCTCTACTCTGCCTCTGCCTCTACCTCTACCTCTGCCTCTGCCTCTGCCTCCGTCTCCTGCCTGCGCCGCCCATCCGCGACAATCAGCGACATCACCAACATCACCAACATCAGCGACATCACCAGCGTCGTCGCCATCCTCCTCATTGTTCATTCACGCTGCCCGCCCTTGGCCCGTGCCGTCTACCGCTTCCCCCCTCTTGACCCTGCTCAGCCCCTGCCTGCCGTTGGCGCCAGCTCCGGAACCGCCTGCTCACCACGCATCCATCACCGGACCCTGTTGCTACATTTGCGCCCTGTCTGCGCCCTGTCCACCCCGTGTCCAGTGTCCACGTGCTTCTCTATGATCCGTTCGGGCCGCCTCCCACCTAGTAGAAGAAGGCAACCACTTCACGTCGCCGCTAGCCGAGCTCGTTCGGTTGTCTCGACGCGCACTTGCCGTGCTGTCTGCTCCTCCTTGACGTAACCGTGGTATGATACGATAGCTGCCCGCCTGTGTCTGTGTGCTGTTTCTGCGACATCACATCATTCGTGCCAAACACGTCGTGGGCATTTGTGGTCCCCGAGTCCAGACCCTCTCCCGCCGGCCCACTTCGCTCGACGGTGACTCCCATTGGAACCGGAACCTTCGCAAGCGCCCTGCAAACGCCGGGATCCCTTCTCCGCCAGGGCCCTCGCCTCTCGTGTAGAGTGCTCGCCGGACGCGCGCCGTTCTGTAACCATTGCCCTTTTCCTCGCCATCCTCACATCTGCCAGCCGCCACCATGCAAGCCCGAGACGCCACAGGTCGCCAGGTGTCGTTGCTCAACGACGATATCTACGCCAGCCATCCGTCCTACCCTTCGCCTACGCACTATGCGTCAGGAGGCGACCAGTCACCGCTCGCTCCCACCCCGGAGCTCATGCGTTCAGACTCGTACGACTCCAATGCCAGCTACGACACGTACTCACCCTTGACTCCCAATGTCTATGATTACTCAGCGCGGCCCTACTACGACGACTATCTTCAGGACAAGCAACCCCATCTAAAACGCCCCGCTTACATTACCACTCACCGTGCCGGGTCCTATGAAGATGACAGCTCCAACGCCTCGCAAGAGAAGCCGGGCAAGCGCTACCCTTGCCGGTACCGCGAGAGCCATGGCTGCGAGAAGACATTTACGACGTCGGGCCATGCCTCGCGCCATTCCAAGATCCATACCGCCGAGAAGGCCGTCCAGTGCACATTCCAGGGCTGCCACAAGAAGTTCACCCGAGCGGATAATATGAAACAGCACCTCGAGACCCACTTCAAGGACAAATCGCGAGCCGCCAGCTCTGCCAAGTCCAAGAGCTCATCGGTGTCCTCGTCAAAGCGTGGGTCCGTCTCTTCCAAGTCATCGTCGTCGACACACAGCAGCCGAGCCTCGCGCGACATTCAGATGTGGGATGTCGAGCAATACGGCACCGACTACAGCACGCCCATGGCGTCTCCTGGTGGGGCCTGGGACATGCGAAGCTTGAACGGCCCTCTAATGAGCCGCCCGGGTGCCGTGCGGACAAGCAGCGGTCTAGACGCCTTGGCGGCCATTGCCTGTCAAGAGGGTGCCTAATCTTATTATCCATTTTAATACCCTCGCAGCGCCGCCCATTCAACGACGGCAAGACAAGAAAAAAGAAGACGGAAGGTTACAAACAAAGAGGAGAAAGAAATCAATCGCTCGGGTCATCCGGCACGAGGTTTCGGGCTCGGCTTGCGGCCTCAGTTTTGGTCTGCACAAGGGCCGAGGGCAAGTCGGGCGGGTATTTCTTGGACGGCGTTGGCGGTATTCTCTACGCATCTCAAAGTTATTTATGGCTCGCATTCGATACCTGGGTCCGCACGCATATGAAGGCGCACCACATTATTTTTTGCATTATCCTTTTTTTAAACCGGCCCGAGGAGGCCGCTTGAGCAATCACATTGGGGGGGCATCATTGCCTCCATTGGGCGCGGCCCCTTCGTGGGCTGTTGCCTTGGAGACGTAGGGAGATACACGTCTCTTCTTTTTTTCTCGCTTCCATTTCTCGGCACATATTTGACGACGAGTTCACAAACAGCGGGATATATATATAACTTATTTGTATGAGCTTGAGCAATCATGGGCAAATGTTGTCTAGGGGGGAGGGCAGAAAAGGAGTTGTCGGGCCCAAGGGGTGTTATACGGCTCTTCCCCCTTCCCTAAGAGAGAGGGTAAACCATCCGAGTTTCTCTTAGGCTGCTGCATCGGGTTGTATACAAATTTTATGTTGGGGGGGGGGGGGGGGATGGGATGAATACCAACATCACATGATGGGGCATATAGCATGCGAAGAAGTATGAGAGCGATGGTACTGATGAATGAATATATATGATTTTAATGTGTATAGCTTGGTTTCTTTGACATGATGCTAGTCTAGTGAAATGGCTCGTAAAGAAGGGGAGGAGTAGCTAGAGACTTGGGGCGAAGTGTTCCACTTCGTAGTAAGGCAGGCAACGAAACGGACTTGGGCACTTAGCCTAGCTAAGCTAGGTACGTACATGATAAACTATCTGCATAGAGGTAGGAAGGAACATGGCTGTTTTTATGATGACGCAGCAACCCCCAGCTTACATTTCATTCCCGGGGCCACGACTACGTACGTACGTAGTTCAAACGCGACTGATTGATAAGTCTCACTTTTGTTTAGTCTAGATAGTCAAACGGGATAAGAATAAGATGATGAATAAGTATCTCTGGCCGCATCGCATTGGGGGGGGGAGGGGGGGGGGGGGCTCTTTTACATAATAAATACAATAAATAGATAGGTAGGGTGGACGAAAGCCGTTGGAAGTGGAAAGTGGAAGGGGAAGGGGAAAGCCCTATTGATTATTTTCCATTGTTGTTGTTGCTGTTGTTGTTGTTCGGTCTTCGCCCCGGTCGGCCGGCCGCCCGGGTGTTCGTCGTCGTCCCCGTCGAGATGGAGTCGGGCCTGAGTGAGCGGATCGGTTCGGGGACAAGTTAAACTAGACTAGTGCATGTATGTATGTAACCTACCTACCTACTCTGTCAACAAGATGCAAGTATGTACCGAGCTACTAATTAATGTACGGAGTTACGTACGTACGTTACCACGTAAACGTAAGACGAGAGAGAAGAAAAGAAAAGGGGGTTGGGGGAAACTCGCTACCGCAATACCACGCCCAAGGCAACGGCGTCGTTTGTTGGTTCCTCCCAGGGCCCCGCCGCCGCCGCCGCCGCCGTCGCCGGCTGGCTGGTCGGCGGTCGGTCGTCTGATTCGGCTCGAAGGGGGAGGAGTTGCGAATTCGATATCTAGATACAGTTTCTATCTAATACCAAGTATTTATACCACTCGAATTCTCCCCTCCGGGCTCCAGACGACTCTTTTTTGTCTACAACGCGGGAAAAAAAGTCCTTAACTTGCTACTCCGTATATATATAAATCGAGTTTAAAAGGACACTTTTTTCTTCTTCTGTTCTTTTTCCTTTTACCCCCCCCCCCCCCCCCCCCGGGGGGGGGGGGGGGGGGGGGGGGGGGGGGGGGGGGGGGGGGGGGGGGGGGGGGGGGGGGGTGGGT